>WNNJ02002007.1:0-93778 GCA_012934845.2 Pomphorhynchus laevis
TACAAATATATAAAATATAATTTGTTGTTACACCTGCCCTGGGACACTCACTGGTGTACTCATAAATATATCACTATGTTTTTCTCACAAGGAGGCAAAACACCAGGCAGCATTCTATATATCCTCATCAGACAATAAATAGAACCGAATTATTCTTGCATTATTCAAAGTCGCTACGCATGCCCAGTCATCCTATGTGTGACGACAAACTTCACAACGGTATACGCGTTTCGCTCTAACGGAGCTCATCAGTACCGTGACTTCTATAATCATCTATAGGCACCTTAACACACGCTTAAACAGTGTTTAAAGCTCGAAAAACAGAACTATTCTTAATCATTCCCTCCAATGATTCAGATTAAGAATATGCTCGATTAAAACACTTACACACCTATATATCCAACAGCTCGCAAAAACAAGAAAAGAAAATAAATAAGCTAACCGAGTTTACGTATTTTATATTGCAAATTAAAAATAATGCAAAATAAAAGTTAAATAGTTAAATAATAAAAAATTAATTAATAATAAATAATTGTTATAAGATTTTATATAATTTATATCAAGATGAATTATAAACGGAAATTAAAAATAAAAATCAATTTTTATGAATTGACTATTAGATAACAAACGTAAATATTATTTTCGTTTCGATTTTTTTAAGAACGACTTAAAGAAATAAATTATACAATAATTCTGAAGAAGCCCTTTGCTAGTAAAAAGTAAATAATACTATATTTTATTTTCTTGTCTCGGCGAGCTGTTTATATTTTATTTGTCTAAATGTTAGACCATGATGCGATGGTCACAGACGGTAGTATTCCACCTTCGCAATATATATAATAGTGTTGTAGTAACCTGGAGAACATTGCTAAACGAAAACATCTAGAACAACAAATAATAATATATATGTTCACAGAGCAACCGCAAGGCTGCAATGAGAACAATAAATTAAGATGAGGAGACATAACCGATTAAACCACTTAATGCTGGATAATATGGGAGTAAACATACAGTTTTGCTTTCTTTTGGTTCGACTTTATTTAATAGTTCCTTTCTTGTTATACTCTGCACCTTCTGCAGCAGAAGTACATATTCAATACCTAACCGCATGAATAGACAATAACTTAATCCAAAAGGACTACGACTGCAAAAACGCATTTGCTCAATTCTCAAAGACATTGACAAGATACAATTGCATCACTACGATCATAGTGTTCACAAATCCTTCTAATTACAAATATTCAATTAACGTATATACTACGAAATTTCTATGGTCATGTTTATAATTCTTATCCTTCAAATATGGATCAAATTTTGTATAATCGACTTATTCTAAAAAAGTGCAGAGCGTTGCCAAAGTTAACAGGAATATTTATTCACTTTAGGGAATTATATCTTATTGCACACCAACCAAACATAAGATTTCGTAGAACACAAGCAACGGTAAACAATCGACCTGTCGAAACCCATTTCAACAATGATTCCGATGACTTTATTAAGAATCTAATAACAATGGAATTAATAGATGATACATCACCAGTTTTGGCACTTAACCTTAATTTTGCAACACGTGAACGTGAGTTTATCCCATAATGAAGAGTGTCATACAAAGGTGTATCGAACGTTTTTAATCTATAAAAGACACTACTTCGAAGAATGCTGCAATAAATGTAATAATGAATAAATATATTTATAAAATATTCAAATCTACCTCAAAATTATCGACCTAAACCGAATCTCACAAGAGCACAAGTTAAAGATTTAAACGAACTACCAAATCGGAAAGACATTGTAATTAAACCAGCCGATATGTGGAAAGATTGTGCTCTGAAATCGATACGAATATATATCAGAGGCAAAACGACATCTCAATTCATACACATATTCACAATCATCAAATTAAGTTTAGCATAAGCATATGAACTAGTCTCGGCGTTTGTGTACAAGAAAGGCGAGCTTGACACAATAACATGTACAAAATATCTATCTTCATCCAATCTGTACCCTCCTATCAAATCCGCTTTCCGCACTAATCACTGCACAGAAATCGTATGCATGAAAATTTACAACGACCTACTCATTTCTAGTGACTAGGCTCTATATAGTGTTATCATCTCCATCGACCTCTCCCCGTCTTCGAAATCGTCGAACACTCCATCCTCCTTTCTCGCCTTCGTTATGATTATGGCTTTTCTTTCTCCTCTGTAGCATGATTTGCCTCATATCTATCCGACCGTTATTTTCGCGTCTGTTTAAATTCATCATCCTCCTATCCCATCCCGACTTTCCGCGGAATCCCTTAAGGTTCAAATCCTAGGCCCTCTGCTTTTTTCTCTTCTAATTGGCGATTTCTTCTCGTTAATCAAATTTTACTACTTTAACGTCATGTAATACGCCGATGACATTCTAATCTATGCTCATGCACCCGCTTATCGCATACACGATATCGGCTTTTCGACCTCTAGCTGTCTTTCTTATATATACAAACGTCCCTCTCATCTTCATATCGTTCCACAGAAAAGTCCAAAATAATGTGGAACCTCCCCGTCAACCTGACATATCTCCTCCTCTGTATATTTTGCCTCATTAATCATCCCCATAGTCCACAATCTCACTTTATTAGGCTTTCATCCGTGACAAGGTCTGTTCGTCTAATTTAATTTTCGGTTACATACGCCGTATCCACCCCCTTATCGACTTTCGTTCTATTATGTCTCTTCTTTCATCGATTCTCTTCCCTAAAATCGATTACTGCCTCAGCTTTTTCGCCAATTGTCCGAAATCCATCATCATACCCATAAAACGCATCATCAATTCCGCCGTTCGAGTGTTCATACGTCTCCGTCGCTTCAACCACACATCCACATATCTCGCCAAACTCTCCTCACCCATCATCCACATCCGTATCCAACTCCGTCTTCTCGTAACTTTTCGTATCATTGCTGTCGACTCCTTATCGTTCATCAACCTTTATTTCTTAAACGACACTGACCCACCCACCTCGCCATCGCTGCGTACCCGTCATACCATCTTAATCTACGTTCCAAATTACTTCAACAACTACGGTCTCCGATCCTTCATCGTCGCCGCACCACTTGCCTGGAATCAGCTCCCTCTTGACGTCCACCGCGCTCTCTCCCTTTCACATTCCAATATCGCCACCGTTCCCACCTTCTCGGCACATGATTTAGATCTTTTTCGTGATCATGTAAGCGTGCGCCAGCACGTATTTGCCACGTAAAAAAATCTTTTTTTTTAAATTACTAACGTCGGATAAATACTGTGTTGTTGATGGAATGCGTACAATTAAGATTAAAAAAAAACTTTTTTTTCAATAAAAAAAAATAAAAAAAAAACTTTTTTTTTCAATCTAAATACGAACGAAACAGTGCACGTCGGAGCTTCAAAGGGATTGGTAAGTAACTTAAAAAAACAACTATGGGGGATGGTGGTCTAATGAATTTTGCTTACGAATCGTTCTTGAAGATATGGCCAACGCTGGACAGTCGTCAGGGGGATACTGTGGATGATCGAGGGGATATTTCTGAATGCTTGGAACGCTCTCTTAATCATTTCTTGTTGGGTTTACTTAATTCGAAGGGTGTTTTGCGTTTTTACATTGACCATGTCGAAGTCAACTTCCAGGGGTTCATAGGTTACGATTGTAATGAAGTATCTATCGAGGGCAGTGATGGCACTGTGTATGCTTATGGAGAAATCAACGTGGGATCTATCGACGATGCAGATGAACGATCTAAAGACTTGTCTGATAACAAAATCGAAACCGAAAGAGAGTGTGATGATGCTCTTATTGATTGCAGAACTGGAAACGACAGTGATGAGGATTGTGAGGATAGCTGGGCTTATAGTTCAGAGGTTGACACTGTAGATACCTTTAATATTGTTAGTGTAATTGATGCTCTATCATATGACAGAAGCAATGACTGCAACGGTTACGGGAATGACTACCTTGCGACTATGGCGCTGATGGAGGACAACAACGATTCTGGAATTTATCACTGCTGTAGTGTGGAAAAAAGAATGGTTCTAAATAGGCTTGAGTCTTCCGGTTGTGGTTGTTTCTCTGATACATTAACGTGTTGGAAATTCAAAAGAAAATAATCCTTACTACAAAGCAAACTTAGTACCACTAAACTTCTCTGCTAAGTTCCGAAGGTGTCTCACCTGCGATGGCCTTGGCTGCGGTGTGGAGTTCGGAAGCGTAAGTCCTTTAAGAAGACGGGCAGTGGAAGGCTCCTTCAGACTGGAAGAACAAAGCTTTGAAGGAGGTGATGTGTTCGAACAGAAGGGAGGTATGGAGATCATGCGATAAGACCGCTGGCCTCCGTCTGCTAGAATCCTCTCCTTATGTGGTACTAATCCTTCGATTTTTGCCTATATATTCTAATTTTTTGACAAAATGTTTTCCACATACGGTTGTATTTTTTAATAAAATCTTTATTATTATTATTAAGATTGATTGTGGAAATGGTTTTGCAGTCAGGGTGCATTGAATTGGAAGTCATGAAAAAAGAATTCATTCGTTTCTATGCGAAAGTCATTTTGTCTGTTTATAAATTTTACAAAAATTATAATTATTTTCGTTATTTTTTAGTTATTAATGCATAAATTTTTAATTTCAAATTAGGAGAGAGTGAAAAGAGATTATTAATTCAAAGTCAAATTTTCGATAGCGAATGCTATCATCAGAAAAAATTTAAAATTGTTGACTCTTAAATGAGAGAACAATCCGTTTATTATGCCTAATAAATTAGTATGTGATTCGTTTATTACAGGTTTGTATTTTTTGTATAATAATTATTCCTTAACGTTTTGAAATTTTTAATTATAACCTATGCATTTTATAATAAATATTTCAGGTTCGATATTTTGACTTAAAAATTCTGGATACAAAAAACATGTGATAATATCTACGAATAATATATTATATTCGATTGTGCAAATCAAACTTATTATTGCGTACCTTACTTTTCTGTTCGACGAATACCGAGCATGTGATGTTTCGTATAAGTTAGTGGTGAAGAACTTTGTTTTTAATCTCAATAATTTTGACTTGCTGCAAGGTACGTAACAACGAGATACACACGATGAAGACAAGCGCAGTCATGCTGCAAATGATGATAATGGGTTATAGAAGCAAAAATTATCAGGGATATACATTAATTTATCATCTATTGTGTTTTGAAGTATGTGATATATATATTTGGGGAATATAATGGGAAGAAAACCAAAAGCTTTTACAATGGATACTAATTCATTAATGTAGCCCGTTTTATGGGAATATTGATGTAATCATGCTATCCATGAGATCAAACAAAATGTGTATTTTGGATTAACGGATGCAAAAAGCACTTCTTCTTCAATACAGAAAATTTAAGTCTGAGTTTAAGAATAATTATTTTTTAAGTTTTATTATTTAAATTATATCACGAGTGAATAAATACTGTGTTGTTAATTGAATGCTTACAATTCATTAAGATGCAATACATTTGATTATGTCATGATAAATGATATGCTAATATATCAGGTAGACATGACCTTTTTAATTTGCAAAGTCATTGAATAAATACCCGTTCCTTGATTATTGGGGATGTATTTATCTAAACCGTTATGATGTACATTTATTAAAACAGGATACGCTTAAACTGACAACCGAATGTCCAGTCGTGGCCCGCGAAAGTTGTCATTTGTGAGCTCGTTTATAATCCTTTGTCAAACGCATCATCGTCTAAATTTTGTCGCTGACAAGTTAATCCTTTAAACATTTCAATTTCTGCGTAAGCTGTTGCACAATAAATAAATTATTATCTGTGATTCATTTATTGCGGTTTTGACATGAACAAAATTTGCCTGAGAATACTAGACGCGTTCTACGTTGAAATAAGCAAAAGCTGACAGATTTATCAAAACATTGAAGAAGTTCAAGCATAATCAAACGAGTATCGATACAAGTCAGAATTCGTAGTCAACGGTGTGAAGGAAAGCATCGCATTGAAATCCCCATGACTAATTCACCCGTGTGCGGTGAAAGATTGTATTACTTGTATCCGTTTCTTCAAAATCTGATATTTTGTCTGGTATTTTAAGGAAATGTTAAACAAGAAGCATTGATCCATGATAACTAATGTACCATCGCTGTTTTAAACAATCGAACAGCTCAGACGACGGATTAGATCAACTACCTTCAAGTTCTGACACCTGGATTTGCTCGCTGTGTTTCTGTTATACTGTTTTTGATTGGTTTATACAAGATATATAATTTATACATCACGTTAAACGAGAATTTCAAGTTTATAAAAAACGACTACTGAATCGAATAACTGTTAATTTTTTTCGTATTATTGCAGGTGAAATCCAATTGTTTCGTTAAGAATTCGATCGCTTGCTGATCGTTAGATCAGTTTTCTATGACACCTTCATCTGCTTTTTTAAACTCATTTTCGATCGTATTACTTCAGCTACACTAACATTTGTTGATTTAAAATGACATTGCCAGTTGAGACACTTGACTAGACATTTATTATATTGCTGTATACATTGGGATAATTTATTGCGATCTGTGTATCAAGTTATGAGTATCTCAATAAAAAATGAGACTTGCGATATTTATAGTACACACTGCCACATTGGAATCAATCGTTTGCATTATTTTAAACAATCGAACTAACTTCCACATTGCACTAAATCTTGCTCGTCATGATTTAGTCCAATGATCACTATTTATGACTTATTATCGCCAAGTCCAGTTCCGCAATCGCAGTATGAGTTTCCAAAAGTCGTTAAGCGCACACTTCTCGCAGGAAATTATTCCAGTCCACATGGGTGTGATATGAAGTTTCAAGTTCTTTGACACAAAACTCGATGGCCGTGAGTTTTTAATACAAAAATATATAAACAGAACAATTATGCGACACATCCGTTTCGAGTCTTGAATCCAAGTATCCTTTCGAATGTTACTTTCCCTGTGATATCTACGAATACTACATCTCCATTTGACTGATAAAACAGAAATGTCAATAAATGACCAATTTCCGCTCGTTTTTTATGTTATGAGCAATTTAGCTATTGCAGAATTGATTTCACTTAATTTCTCGTTTCTTTCCAGTGCCAATACGCTTTAGATCATCCAATCAATTTCAAATTGCTCTTATTAGAATTTATGTGAGTCATATACTCAGTTTGCTCTAAGGATATTGATGAACCTAACTTTGTTAGAAATTCTTCGATTGATCGTTTCTCGTTCTAACTGTATTTTTTGTTGTTATAAATATTAATTGATTAATTAATAATTAACTGATTAGTGTGTACTTGCTCGTCATGTAAACTTATTTTTTAAACGTTTTTTTAAATTGATATCATAAAAATAACATTTAAAAAACATTACTTGATTTGGGGGGAGCCATTGTCTAGTTCATCTGGCTAGAAATGCTTGTTATCAATTATTAACAAATATTTTCAATATACTTTTTGCCTATGCTTATCGTGACATGTCGGTACAAAGAGTTATAAATTGTCTGCATAAAATCAGTTTGATTTTGTATTTCCTTCATGCCACAATAATTCATAGATTATCAAAGTTACATTGATAAGGTAGCAAATCACCTTTTACTTGCAATCCTTTTGGTAACAGATAAGGCAACTCTAATAAGGCAGCTAATATTGAATTTTCTTTATGAAAAGAAACGAATTTGTCAATTGGCTTATATCTTGTTGTCCATCAAAAATCCCTCATCTTTTGAAGAATTCGACAATAAGGCTATCCACATTAGGAACGACGCCAGTTATTATAACAATGACATGAACCAAATCGACTCCGATGATAACAGTATGGCCTACAGACAACAATAGTGTTAACTCATATGAAATCACTATTCCTTGTTGCGACCATCATCCTGTGGCAATTCCATAATAGCGACGAAGCGGGCGGCCAATTTGTTACACAATTTTTATTTTAAATTATTTCCATACAAGTTTTTATTGTATCGGTGTATCTTTTAAAATAGCGTTTTTCGCTCAATCTAAATAATAATATCTTTAAATAATCACTATATAAGCAATTTTTTCAAAAAGTTGAATATAGCCTGACAGAAAGCAAAATCGAACAATTTCCTTGTTTCAATTCAAACTAGACCGGAAGGCTGCTGAAACAGCTCGCGATATCAATGAAACGTTTGACATATGAATCGACAATTAGCGAGCAGTGCAATAGTGATTTAAGAAATTTGAGGTAACAATATTCTTTAAGATGATGAACGCAGTGGTTGGCATCTACCTACAACTGTTCGATAGCTTTTTCTGAACTATACATAACTAATAATAAAGATTTTCTTAACCAAAAAATAATACACGCGGATAATAGATTGTCAGTTAAAGAAAAGAAAAAAACTTATGTCAGATAATTCTCCTTTCTTCAATTCTGTTAAAAAGTTCCCTATCTTTATGGCCTCAGGTCCAGTGGGATCTAAGCCATCCAGCCAATCCAACACGCCGCCTTCCGACTAAACTATTCGGGGACTTCCCCCCTCCCCGAAGAGTCCAATCTGGGCGGACTATGCTGGGTAAACGAGAAACGAACAGCTTGAGAAACCTTAGCCTTTGCTCTGGTGGACGTCCTCTAGAAAAGAAGACTAATCCCGAAATCGCTTAAGTGTCCCAGAGGCGCACCTGTGTTTTCCTTGCAATGAAAGATGCTGGGCGCGTTTCCGGGCCCACATAGTTCTCTTCAGGATACGTTTAAGTCTATCCAAGTCGGCTCTCGCTGACCAGTTCACCGTAACGGTGAGCCCCGGGTATTTTACGCGACTCGTGAAGGTAGCGACAGGTTGATTAGTCAAAATGGAGATGAGGGCAGAGTGTGCTAATCTCTTAAGTTTTTGCTTAGTTGCAGGGGTGCCATTAAAGACGACCACCTGCGATATTGCGGAGTTTAGAACAAGATTGGACTTGGGCAACTGGTTTTTTAGTCTTAGAAAGAAATGACTGATGTCAGAGACTACGTCCTTGCACCTGTGTCCAGAGAACAGGGCTGTTGTGCCATCAGCCTACACCTCTAGACATTGTTCACGTTAAAATATTTTAAAGAGCACAACGGAGGCAGCAAAATATAAGATTGGAGAAATAGGAGAACCTTGAAGCACACCCGTAATAGGGTAGAACTGGCGCGCATCAGGGTCGTCTTCATAAAAGAATCGCTTGGTGTACAGCAGTATTTCCACCCTGTTAATAATTCTCGCAGGCAGCCCTAGGGACCTGAGAGAGGAGATAACAAAGGGAATGAAGATGTGGTCAAATGCAGCAGAAAAGTCAAGGAAAACAGCCACAGCAAGTTAATGACTATTATCCTGACAGAACTGATGCACTTCACCTACAGCTGAATGGACCGAGCGACCTTTGACAAACCCATGGAAATCTGGTGGGATTAAATTACGCCTATTTAGATGATCGCGGATTTTACGCGCAAGCACTTTTTCGTAAATCCAGACGAGGGAATTTTGAATCAAAATAGGTCGCAGGTCTTTAGGACAAGAGACTGGATTTTTCTTTAGAATAAAAACACGTCTACTAATGTTGATGCCGGTCACATAGGATGGGGTGGCTAATAGCATTGTGACGGCCACTTCTCTTCTCTGTTCGGATGTCAAGAGCTGACCGACACGAGAAGAGTGTGGAGTGACGGATTTAGAGGTGCCCGAAATAGGCCCCCAGGAGTCAAGAATATCTGTGACAGATAGATCTCTACTCCTAAAGTTTCCCCAAGGCGGGATTGGTTGAGGTTATTGAGTAGCCCCATAATTATGTAGGGATAGTAACTCCTCCAAAACATTATCAAGACCTATTTTACCAATCCAACCCAAGGCTCTATCCCTCCAACAGACAAACTTCTCCTTCTTGAATATCTTCTAGAAGGAATACTGGGATGGATTATGGGAAGCAATGTTTGCCCTATCCTTACCCAGTTGGAACCTATATCTAGTGCTCCAATATTCTTTCGAGAGAACCTGTCTGGCAGAAGCAGAGTGGTTAGGAAGACGGAGCATGTATGCTAGGGTCTTGAGTTTTGTCGAAGTGGGACTGTAAATATGACCTTTGTAGGTAGTCGAAAGTATGGCGGTAGCTTGCGAAGAGAGGTAGGAATTAAATTCAGTTAGACTCTCATTACCAATTTGGGGGAGGCGTCGAATAGCTGCCTGAAAGAAAGCCACTCTGATTGGATCAAAGTGGAATCACTTTCGAAGCTGCGTATCATCCTCTATCCGTCAGCGAATCAAGTCATAAGAGGTGAACAGATGTTGTCGCGACTGCTCCGTACAGTGGGGTTTTAGCACATACCTCTCATGAAGCAGTCATAAGTCGAAGAGTGAATTCGTTGATGTGCAATGAAAGGTGGGGACGGTAATTTGTGAATAAGATAACCGTTCCTGGCTCTGCGGAGTGCTGCATTAATTCAACGACCAGTTCTGTCGTTGAAATCACCAAGTACCGTGTCATCGCCGCTATCTATAATCCTATCCAGAAGGTCACAGTTCTTGTGAATCTCACTGGACAGATGTAGACATTTGCTAAACTGATGCGTTTACCCTTCTTACAGAGTGATATAACTAAACAAGACGGCTGGACAAGAATAGCTGAGTAGAAGGGACGATCTTAAGGAGCATTTAACTGGGGTTAGAAGACCTTGAGATGAAGATGAATGAGGCGGGATTATGTACGGAATATAGCGGGAACAAATGTGCTTAGGTATCAATCGAGTAATGTCCTAGGGGAGACGGATAGACCGCGTCTCCTGAAGGACTATAACATCTGAATCTCTACCAAATAGGAGTCTAAGGGCGGAAGCTCCACCCGAATTCCACCTAAGGATATTCAGTGAAAAAGGCTCACGAGCACTGTATTGTGTTAGGTTAGCTTGGTGGGATTGCCTCAACCCTAGACAGAGCTAGGGGCGGAAAGGTTGCCATTCCCGCCACCAACTCCGTCCTGGGCGATCACTTGCCTACGATTTTAATATATAGGGGTTTCCACGCACTTCCCCCGGAACCAATGCTTTGGTACGATGGAAGACCACAAACGCCACAAGTCTTTGAGCAGGAGCAGTTTGAGGCCCAGTTCCCCCACTTATGACATGTATTACAGTTGGGTAGGTAAGATCATCAGAACTCAGAACAGAAAAGCGTAATAAATTGTACCCTAAAAAGGGGGTTAAAAGACGATTTTGCAAGAGTTTCAGCATGCTCAATAGGGGATGAACAGAAACCAACAGGAAGTGGAAATCCATTTTTCCTCATAAGAGGCCTGAAGTTAGAAATTTTGTAAACGGTTTTCAAAGCTTTGAAATCCTTATCCTCTAAATGCCGAGGAAGATTGTTTACTTTAACTGATGCCAGAATGGGTTTAAAGTGAATCGAACCCAGATGTTTTAGTTTCGAATTAAATAAAATCTTATATTCCTTCGCAATATCAGAGGTTACGAAGGAGATTTTTATTTCAGACTCTAGAAATTTGATTGAATTGAACAAGATTCGGTTAGTATACTTATCAATAAACGGTCTTAAAAAGACATTGAATAAATTGTGCCTTTCCAGAGGTGTGACAGAGAGATTACAATCAGGTTTTTAAGTTTAGGAATTGGGGGAGTATCCCGGCTCCCGGTAGATTAACAGTAGTTAAATCACTTACTTGGTTTTCAAGATTACTAGAAAAAAATCAACTTTTTACCTTCGAAACGTCCATTTTGTTTGAGAATTTGTTTCCTTTTAAAGCCTTGTAACTGTTACTTACTTTGCTTGTATTCTTTACATAACTTATACGAACATTTCCAACCAGTTGAGATTTATTAAAAATGCGGTCGATAAATGGGTGCTTAGAACGATTAATAAAAGAAACACCGTTATAAATATCATTTTCACTTATTTTACACAACAAGCTCGACCGTATTAAAACAACCGGCGATCCTATATCATTGGTTGACATCGGTGAAGCTGCACGAGACTTTCTGGCCACATTTACATAAAAATAAGGTTACAGTGACTGTTACACCTTCTGAATCCAGGCGAAACAATTACGGACAAAAATAGATGAAGCGTATCAGAAACTTTGACAACAGCAGATAGCATTAGTCAACAAAAGCGTCAAAATTTATCCCTTTACGATGGCCAACCGCACGCCGCTAAACGACCATGCAGAAGTTCAACAAAATGGGCTACGAATCTCTGCATTATCCACTATGATAATCAGACATATCGGCTACCACTTTATCAGACATCTCAGCAGCTTTTATAACCTAAGCGATAACAGTACACCTTCAGGTACTTACCGCTACCGGAACACAAGATTTCTACTTCAACGGCTTAAATGGTTTTTGCGTTTGCAGAAATTTGTTGATTTTTATGGTACTTACTTGGTTTTAAAAAATTGTTTAATCCGAGACATGTCATCATAATTTAAAGGTTAAAAACCGCAAAAACTTTATTGACATCCTAATACCGCTTATTCTTTGGCCATCACGATAAGAATAAGTTATAAAGCATTATTGCCGTCTTAGACATTATCGTAAATAGTTAGTATCAAGTTTTGATTTTAGGCTATCTAGTAAGAAACGAAAATCAGTGTTATGATATCAAATTTCGTTCCGTTTCAATGATTTAACTGTTTAATGTTGAGCGATACATAACCATGATGATTTGACTTTAATAAAAAGACCAGTCAATTTGCGATTTTTATTCTGATTTTTATATCTGTTGGACCATAAAAATGTGTATTTTAATGTTCTTCTGGTTGTGGCACAACATTATACTCACAGGTTTTGTAATACGTTTGAGTATAATGTCGTGCACAACTGGAATAATTTCAGCACACAGATGCAATCAAGTTAAATTAAAAACATTCATTGTAAGTGCCGGCATGAAAATCAGTGATTCTACTAGCGGATTACACACCTGTAGGTTTCTAACAGATCATTAGAATACGATCCCCTACCGAAAGTAATAAACAGAAATGTATATCTTCACCACTGGAGCAGCCAGCATTGTTGATATAAAGCTAAATCGCGATACAGACGTCCTGAGTTGAAATCGGATCAGCACCATGGTACATTCAGGGTCAGCAGCTGATGAGACCTCCCAGACTGATAAGTAGCGTTCTGCTGTACCAAAAAAAGGAACAATACGTGTGAGGATAACGTCGTGCCACAACCATAAAAATTTCAGCACACATATGCAATCAACTTTAATTAATATTTTGATGTATTCGGAAGAAACATCTTTAAAGTTTTTATGTATATAAATATAAATGTCAGCCTATCTATATGACATCAAAACAATATGGAGATATTAAATGTGCAAACATAATGATTACACGATTTAAAGGGAAATGGAAATGATGTGGACTGCGCTGGTGTACATTTTAATATAAAATGAACAATTTTTATATCTGTTAATGATAAAATTGTACGTTTTGCTTTTTGATGAGTATCAACAGCTAGCCAAATACTATTGAATATCTTTATTAGATAGCTATCCATACAAGTGGATACCAAAACGAAATCAAATAGACAATATTATATTATAAACGCCTTGAGAATTTCTAACTCATTAGTGTCTTTATATCTCGATTTATGAGAACATGTAGCAATTTTCTAAATAATACGTTTTATGCTAAGTATTTATGTTTTAAGATAAAATATAAGTTTAAATGTTTTCAATTTTATTAATAAATTTTTTTAATATTATAAAACTTTAAAAAATAATGTTTTTTAATATGTGCAATTTCATGTATTGTGTGACGGAAACAAAGAAGTATAAAGCCTTGGATTATTGATCGCTTCTCTAACACGTAGCTTTGTTTGGAATAGTAAAATTATGCTGAATTATGCGCAATTCAACTGTCGCAATTTAAAAAATATTATCCCAGTTTTTTAACAACATTGAAAACTCCAAAACTGATTTGGAGTTTCAGTTTCTCCAAAATCTGATTTGGTACCTGGGCTATCTCTGGACTAATCTCCTTCTCAAGAGGACGTCTGCAGAGGAAAGGCTAAGGTTTCGTAAGCTCCTCGTCTCTCGTTTACCCAGCATAGTCCGCACCGATTGGATTCTTCGGGGGGTGAAAGACCCCGGGTGGTTCAGTCGGAAGGCGGCGTGTTGGATCGGTTGGGGGGGGGCTCAGATCCCCTGGATTTAAGGCCTTGAAGAAAGGGAAGACTGCAAGAAAGAAATGAACTGTGGTTTAACTGTCACTCCTAACTGACTGTTATTACTTTTTTCTCAGTTATGTTTTTGTGATTTAATAAAATCTTTATTATTAAAAAAAATCCATTATTAAAAATTGACCATTATTAAAAAATTTTAATTTAGAATCGAAAGGCTTATCAGCGGGAACCTTAATTGTATATGTGGTAGAACTTACGATATTAATAAATATTATTAATTATAAAAAAAATTAAAAAATCCCAGTTTTTTAACAACATTGAAAACTCCAAAACTGATTAGTATAACAATTTCTGAAATTTAATTGCATTTTAACAATTAAATTAATTGCATTTAACAGATACGAACATTTTGGTAAATTTTGCATTTGTTCAAACACCGCAGATAAAGAAACTGTAAATGTAATAGAACTTATATCCAGTTTTTACTTAATTAAGGGTAAAATAAAAAATATTAAATAAATTTATACTGATTAAACGTTTTATTCAAGTTTATTGTAACCAATAAACTAACCAATAATATACCAAATGTATACTTTCCATTGCCAAAATTATTCTGCCGATAGTTACTCGATAAATATTTAATTGTAACTTGTTTCTCTATTTTTTTCTTTATATTCCAAAAAATATGATGCTATTTGCTCATCTGTCAAAAATCCGTTCATGAATTCGTGAGTTATTAACGAATAAATCATTTATACATTAAAATAAATCATTTATTAATTAGTGATAATGTGATTTGAATAAAATACTTAAAGTAATTAAAGCACATTTTAAAAAATATTGCAAGGTAATCGAAATTAATACTGGTATAAAACACTATTTCAGTATTAATTCTACAAAAGAATTTTTAGAACAGACAAAAGGAATAAATTTTCAAAATATAAATACATACGATTTTAGTACGCTTTATACAAATCTAGATTTAGTAGATATTAAAGATGCATTAGAAAAATTAATTAATCTTATATTCGGAAAAAGATATACATATATATGTTATAATAATTATAACGTCTATCTAACAAAAATTAAACCATCAAATAAATATAAATATATGGATAAAATTGAATTAATAGAATCCTTAAATATTTTGATAAATCAAAATTATTTAAAAGTAGGGACATCTATATTTAGACAAGTAAAAGGTGTTCCAATGGGTGGTAATAGTAGCCCAATTATAGCTGACTTGTTTTTAAGCTTTATAGAATATGAATTTGTTCATAACTGTGTAAAAACTAAATCTAAACAATATAAATATATGAAATATATGTTTCGATACATTGATGATATATGTGTATTTAATTCTAATAATTTTTATTCAATTAGTGAGCATATTTATCCAGAAAGCCTTATTCTTAACAAAACCAATATTAATGATAAAGAAGGTGTATATCTAGATATGAACATTAAATTAACATTAACTAAAACTACTATTAATTTATATCGTAAAGATGACATATTTAAATTTACAAGAAACATATTTTTGCATGAGCATTCATGCATACCATATAATATAAAATATAATACATTAAATAATGAAATTTTAAGAATTGCAACAATATGTAATGATATTGGCTTTCTTCAAAATCATTTAAATAATTTAATAGATACATATTTTAAACTAGGTTACTATAAAAATAACATCAAGCAGAAAATAGTAAAATATATAAATCAACACAATAATATAAAGAATAAATTTAAACTCTTAAGTGGCAAATTTTTATGGATGGATAATAAATAATATACTTTGTATTAGAATAAGATACTAGATAGTTATTTCAGAGGAAATACATCATTAGCATGTATTTGGCCCCGCTGCTATGTTGGGTAGAGGAGTTAGGGCCGAAACCTGATAGCATAGCAGTTCCTCCTGATGACCTCTAATTCTTATTCTGATACAACGTCTGTTATTTATTAGTCAATTCATAAAAATGACGTTTATTTTAAATTTCATTTTTTTAACTTGATTTAAATTATAGAAAATCTAAAAACAATTATTAATTTTATTATTTAATTATTAAATTTTGATTTAGCATTATTATGTTTTGTTTAGTTTATAATTATATTAAATACGTAGACTCAGTTAGCTGATTTAATTCATAGTAAATGTAATAATTAACTTGGGTGTATCTTATAACAAGCTGATTTTGCTCATTTGCTTTGACCCGGTATAATAACGAAACCGAATAAAAACAGTTATACATCATTTTTTGCATTATTTAAGCAACTTTTCAAAGCGAAATACATTATTTATTTTCTTTTGACCAAGCACATGAGCAATTTTCTTTTCAATAATTGCCTTTATTTTATGAGTTAGCAGTGGATATTTGAAGGATATCACCGGGATAATTAAATTACTTAAAATCGAATTTCTTAATTGAATTTCGTATTTCAACTTAAACTGATTTGATAGTGTTTTATCCTCTCATTGGACAAATTTAATACTTTAAGCTTTATTAAATTAAAGCTTAAAGCGATGGTTCAGTCAGCAACCTCCGAATCATCGAATAGTTGCTGATTAAGAAAGAAAATCCTATCATCAATCGAAAAAAGATGACGGATTCGATAGAACTCTTCGAATTTTTTGAATGACATTGCAATCTTAGGGCACAGTTATAATATGTCCACAGCCTTGTCGAACCTGAGCCCGAGCTATCCATATCCTGTTTTATGTTTTCTTTATTTGTATATTTTTTCTCGATAATTGATAATGACATTAGTTTAATGTCGACAATTTGCATGATCTTTTATTTAAGTGTATTATTATAATAATATAATTATTAATATTATAATGATATTATTAATATTAATTATATTGAATAATATTGCATTCGGGTCAAAAGAAATTGCTTTTTGGCGAAACATCCCTGAGAATTAAAACTCTTGAATTTACAATTAAATATTTCGGTTGTTCGTGCAGCCCTTTTCAATTGTATGTTATTATCATAAAAAGTATTTATTAAGATAAAACGTTTGAGAGGTAATAGCATACAATTGAAAAGGGCTGCACTAACCACCGAAATATTTAAATAAAATTTAAAGGTTTCAATTATCAGGGATGCTTCGCCAAAAAAGCAATATTAATTATAATTAATATTATAATTATTAAATTATAATTATAATTAATATTATATCAGCTTATATTAATATAATATCAACTTTGCGTTCGTCAAATTTTATTATACGCAATTTACCAAATACAGCGGATGATGAAGCTAGTGTTAAAGACATTTTATCCTCTGTAGGCATTCAAATAACTGCAAAATTTTCAATTAAGGTCCATCGACTTCCAGCCAAAAGAACAGACATTCCTCCGTGGACTTTAGTTTCAACGGACGAGGTAACGGCCAGCAACGTTTTATCAAACTCTTATAAATTGAGAAAAGTTGATCGTTTTAGGAATGTTTATATCATGCCGGATTTTTCCCCCGAAGAGCGTGTTGCCAATCAGGTTCTGCGCAAACAGCTACAAGAGAAAAGACTTGCAAACCCAAATAGTAATTACATAATTAGAAATTTTCAAATTGTTCGTAGACCGAATAATGGAAAGGTAGGCACAACACCCGTTAATTCCTCATTAATGGATGGGTCGTCTATATGACTATCCTCTTCTGCAAGAAGTGGTAGTCAGGTTTGTGAGCACCACAAGTCTTTTAGACTGTTACTATTTAATGTGGAAGGTTTGGCGTCTTTGATCGAGCAAAGTATTGAATCCTGGTTCGATACCTTCCACGTTATGGTACTATTAGAGACCATGTTTACTAATAATTATTATTTACTTGGTTTTTATACATTTGACAATCCTGCTTTATTGGGCATTCGTGGTCGCCCCGCGGGTGGAATAATTTTAGGTTTAAATAGCGCCTTCAGGGATTGGCAATGTAGGTATTTGCTGAATTCTATACTGCTTGAAACACCTGCCATCACTTTTATCGCATGCTATTTCAAACCCACACTTATCGCGGCAGATATAATTGACGAAATTTCTCAGCTTCTTTCAACTCTAAACAGCACAGTCCCAATAATTATCGCAGGAGATTTTAATGCAAGATTCACCAGTCCAATAACATGAAAATTGCAAATTCTTGTCAATTACTTTAAGTCTATAAATCTAAAGTTACACGTCCCTAATGAAACTTGGTCCTACGAATCTTCTACAGGTTAAAGCTGTATAGACATCATATTTACTAACGTGCATGTAAGACATATAGGGCTAGAACTATCTTCAAAATGGGCGTTAGTTCGTAAACACAAACCTGTCTCGTGTATTTTCGATTGTATATGCAACATACAATCAATATATTTGCCTCGTCAACCTAGCAGGAAATTATGTACTTCAGCAATTGATTATAGTCAAATAAATCTAGCTTTTCAATTCCTTAGATCAGGAGAACTGGGGAACAGCATTACTTCTATAATTTCCACCCTTATATCGACTTGTAGATATGAATCCGATTATCCCAAATAAACTCATACCTAGTAAAAACCCGCTTGGTTTAAACAGTTCCAGCAACATTTGATTCAATTAAATAAAAGTTATCGGTTCGATTTAACGGCAAGGAAAGATTTTGTAGATTTACGTAGGCTTTACGTTAAACTAGTATCGATGTATCGTAGAGAACGACGTTTAGAGATTGAACGACGGGAATTGTCTAAGGCGGAGTCGACACCGTGGATACTTAAGAAAGCTAACATTGGAACATCTATCAGGATTCAAATAGAAAATTGGAAATCACACTTCCAATCTATTTTGCGCCATTCAATATTAGAAGACATGCCTATACGTTTATCTTCAGTTTCATGCATAAATTCAATATACGGTTCAGATCCTCTGAATTTACCTTTTACGCCATTTGAAGTCGTAAGATCCCTATCAATCTTAAAAGATCATAAAGCTGCCGGGTTAGATCAATTATGCGTAGAACAGTTAAAGTCGACTATCGATATTTTGATAGACTACTAGACAGAACTTTTCAATCTACTTCTTGCAGGTCATCCGTTTCCGATTTCGTGGCGCGACGGTGTAATTAAGATCCTGCATAAGGGTAAAGGTGACTATGATTCACTGGATGCGTACAGGGGGATTGCGATATTGAATCACAGTTATAAGTTATTGACTCATATAATGTATATGCGCCTTATTAAGTTTCGCGAGCATCTCTTACCTACGGAGCAGTATGGATTCCGCCCGAAAAGGTCAACGTCCGATGCAATAAAGCATGTCCGTGACGAAGTCACCAATTGTTTCGCTAATCGTAGACCGTTGTATGCTACTTTTGTTGACTTTGAGCGAGCATTTGACACAGTGAATCGTTCTTTGTTACTTGATAAACTTTCCACCAGAGTGTCCGTTAGTGGTCGTTTTTTGTATCTTATTTATTCTGTGCTTCAGCCTAATCGCCTTAAAGTATCTGATGGTATCAACACATCTGATTTCTTTTTTGCTAATCGCGGTGTTTTACAGGGAGATCCACTCAGCCCTATATTATTTTCCTTTTTTGTTATGGATTTGCCTATGCATCTTCGTCATGCATCGAATGAAGTCTCTTGTACCCTCTATGCCGACGATCTAGTAATATTAGCCAAAGATCTTTTATCCGCTCAAAGTGCGTTAGATGCTCTGTCATCCTATTGTTTATCAAATCAGTTGACGGTGAATGTAAATAAATCGAAAGCCCTTAAATTTCGGTTAGGTGGACCTTTGCGTCGATGTGACATGCTGAGAATAGGGAATGTAGATTTAGAATTCTGCAATAGTTACAATTATTTGGGAGTATTACTTTCGTCGAAATGGTCATTTACTGAACACCTACATCGTAAATCCTCGAAATTAGTTGTAGCAACCTCTTATGCAAAAAAACTTAGGTTCTTTATCTTTCTCAGGAGCCTTCCGGTATTTTCGGAGTATGTTGCTTCCCATAGTTTCATATGCTTTGCCAGTTATCTGGTCGGATTTAAGTCCCTTCAATTTTGAAAAATCTGTCACTATCCGATATTGACAGTAGGAGAAAATTTTGAAATACAACTTATAAAATTGATAAACTTTTGGTGTATTTATTGTTTACCCAGTACCGAAAAGTAAAGAGGTATAATAAATTCTCTCATTATTATTACTAGAATAATGATGATTCTATAATTTATTATATTATAATTAATATAACTTAATTATATTATATTACTTATTCTATAATATAACTTATTATATTATAATTATTTAATATGATAATTATTTTCTATAGCATTCAGCTATCGAAAACCTGCTAATTTTTAAGAAATGCTTTTTACTCTTTCCTTACAATAAAAAATTAAGGCTTATTAGTTAGCAATCAAACTATATCAGATTTAACGATAATACATGCTAACGAAAGTACATACATAAAAGTTGAATTTAAAGATTGATTCTGGTAAATCAATTAGTCTTGGAATTTTGTACCAAATAAAAATTGAATTAAATATTTCATAGTTTTTTCATGCCTTATAATACTTTGATTTTTATCCTCCTTATATTTTTTACACTATATAAATCGCTTCAATTCTGAAAGTGGCACTGTATATTTGTAGACCTGTGATGTGGTCTATCTTACGAATTATTGTTCATATAGTATTAGGAGTAAGATAATTACGCGAGAGTAATACACGAAGCAAAAGAATGAAAAATATGTGTTACAATAATAATTAATAAAATTTGATTAATAAAATTAAAATGTTATGTCATTTTTATAAAATTAGACAACAAAAATTTACATTTACTAATATTTAATGGATGTTATTAAAACATCGATTTGTGTATCTTAAATCATTCTTATTGGCAAAACAGTGTTTAATATTACAAATGAGTCTATACCAAAAACGATTAATTTATTAATTTTAATATTGCAATTAAAATCTATGCTAAAGACGATTCATTTAGTTATCGATTTTTATTGTTATTTTTGATGATATTTTAATGAATTTTGTTAAAATATTAAAGTATATGTTTAATGCAATAGAAATTGTTACATCGCATAATAATTAATAATTATAAATCATTAATAATTAATAATAATTGCAATCATCGACAATAATATTATTGTCGTCGAGCTGTAACTAAATGGCAATATTAAGCTAATGTTAGAATTAATAGTGTTAGTTTGTTAATACCAATAGAAATTTTTAATAACTTTGAAAATATTCTTTTGTTGCAAAATTACCTGAACAGTGATTTATTCTCTAAGCTCACTCATTATCTAAGATACTTGTAATATTTAATCAATAACACAATTTCCAAATATATGTGTGCTTTATGAAAAAATATTGCAAAATAGTTTGAGCTGACCTTGTACAAAATTCGCAAAGTATCTATTTACGAAAACGAAGTCGCGAAAGAAATTTGTAGTTAAATAACAATTTATGCATTCACTTGATGACTGTATTTGATGCATAATTCAATATTTTATGTATCAATAATTTTGTCATTCGTTTAAGTGACTTTAGTAATAAATCCGACACAGCGTCAAGCGCAATTCATTCGTAAAATTATAATGTTACAAATAAAACATTTCATTTGTTTTTAAAGTATCTAATATATCTGAAAATTAAATCTCGGAATTGGATTAAGTTCGAGATTTTGTTCAGATTTAAAAAATTTTACATTGCATTTCTGATGATGCTATCAGCAGCTAGCCATGTGCAAAGATATCAAACAGATACTTAAATTAAATATATTATGTTAAATGAGTTATTATAAAATAATATTTTTGCTATTACAATCATGAGTGAGGTATTCATTATATAAGCTATGTCGCTTCTCTGTGTTAGTTTAATAAATACTAATTTTATTTTTAGATTTTATTTAAAAATTATAGTCAAAATATGTGGTATAAATGCTTAATTCTCACAAATTTTAAATGATTTGTAAAATTAATATTTAACAAATTAAAATTAAAATTCAATGTCTCGTATTCAAGTCATTCATGTCAAATTAACACGAGATAAAAACAATTTTCAGTTCGAAAAAAATCGATAGAGAAAACTCCTTATATCATTGTAATAAGAACGAAATATTTTTTAATGATTATTTATTTTTATTATTTAAATTAGAGTTTTAAATTAATGTTTTATAACTTATAATCTATAAAAATATGCCGTTAGTTTCTTAAGAAATGGTCTGAAGTCCTCGAGATTATTAAGTTTAATTAATAAACTAAATTTATAATACATTTATAGTCGTTAAATAGTAACTCAATCAGTTATTATACTAGGACTTAATTATCGAACATGAGTCCCAGCTAGCACACATACATATTGCTTAATGACAATTTTATTAATTTACGTTTCTTATAAACTCGTTATATCATTGTTGTTAAGAACGGAATATTTTTAGTAATTTATATTATTTAAATTAACGAATTATATTAATGTTTTAATGTTTTATATAAATGTTTTAATATAATTAATAATTATATAAATTATTATATAAATTTATATAATAAATTAAATAATAATATATAAATTAAATATAAAATTAAATAATGTAAAAAATTAATTTATTAATTTTTTTAATTAATTTAAAATAATTAATTTATATAATTAATATAAATAAAATAATTTATATTATTAATATAAATTAATATATAAGTTAAATATATTTTATATATTTTTATAAAATATAATTTATTTTTTTATTATTTTAATTAATAAATGATTATTTGTTTTTATAATATATAAAAATATGCCATTTAATTATCGAACATGAGTTCCGGATAGCGTACATACATATTACATGAGAACATTTTAATTAATTTACGTTTATTTAATAATATTAATAATAATATCGTTTCATATTTGTTATTTCATAACGCAGTAAATAAGAAAGAATAAAACATGCAAATTGTATTATTAGTGACAAAATCGATTAAAAATGTTTTATTTTATTTCCAAGCTGAATTCAAAATTTATACCTCGTGTTTATTTATGATTAAATATTAGACTTGTATTATTATAGATATTAGGATTTTAACAGTGATTTTATTGGATATAATAAACATTAAACTATGGATAAATAAAATATAAGATACGTAGACTCAGTTAGCTGATCTCACTTAAACAATTACACTCAAAAACAAATTATTATTTAATAAATCATGAAAATAAATATAAAAGTATACATATGTTAAGCAAGAAAGCAAAATAAGCAGCGCGACATCGACGATGCACACATAAGCGAAACTTGTGTGATCCAATAAACTCTTACTGAACAAAATTTATAATTAAATTTGATTTATATGAACAACCGAATTTTCAGGACTTGAACTGCATTCAAATAATTACCATATTAAAATGAAATATAAGAAAAATTGCAGCAAACTATTCCCCTTATTTGAAAGACACACGTTTAAGTACTAAATGTAAATGCTATTAAAACATTTGAATTAGAAGTGTGAAATTAATTCGTTATGTATCTTTGCCTATTTATCCCCACTTTGTAGGTTATTCGGATATAATCTATTAAACCCCAGGGGAAATAAACTAGAATAACGGAAATTTCTATAATAAAAATTAAAACTTAATTGGATATAAACTTATAATTGGATAAAGAAATATTGCAATGAGGAAATACTTACCCACTTTTACTTCATCAACTCACTTTACTTCTGTTTTATGCACTTTACACACTTTAACCCCCTTTATTCCCTCTATCTTCAATCGAAAAATTATAAATTTTATATATTCTAATAATTTTCAATAACAGCGAGTTTCGATATAGAAGGTGTAAATTAAAAATGATGTAAATTGTGTTAAAAAGCGGTAAATGGGATTAAAGAGGGCAAAAGGGGTAAACACGTTTAAAAGAAATAAATGAAAGTGTGATTTGATAAATTAGGTAAAAGGGGTATAGGGGATTAAAGGAATATTAATATATGACAAATACCGTGATAATTTATTCTGGGGAAAACATGCATTAACCGGTAATTCTAGATGCATAATGTGTATAAATAATTTGGCAAATGCTACGACCATTGTATGATTCATATTGCTAGCCTTCTTATGGTGTGTATAACTTCATGTTAATGATAGAAAACAATCAACGATTTGAGATGATTTAGGTGTTAAAAAACCGGATAATCCTTCGACTATTATTGGATACATAAGTGGATAGTCATTAAGGATCTATATCAAGTGTTTTATTTAACGAGTAAACATAACAGGCCACAATTTTTATATTGTTCGGTTACTAAGCATAGCGTTCTCGGTAAGCTTATGTGATGAATTAATTAAATTTTAGGCGATAGCTAAAATTAGACCTATGTAAGGACGTCCTCGAGCCGGTTAATCAAACGTATTAATGACATTTATTAACGTCAAAGTGCTGAATGCTTCACATAGAATAACATTATCAAAATTAAGATATCAAGTCGAAATTGGAAAAAATATAAAAGAGATTGTCATCCTTAGAAATCAAATAGAAGTAAACGTTAAAGTTTATTCAATCGAAGTTCAATTGGTTCCTCAGACTAGTCACAAGCTTTATCAATTAGCTGAAGATGCTATGTTGAGGTAATCAAAAGAATCTAGGTGTAGCTCATACTCTATTACTCTATTGTTCCGAAATAGTGACGATGGATTATCTTTACGTTTTTGATTAGCTAAATGTTTTTAGCTTTCATAGTTTCGCGTTATATTGGAGATAGATCAAACCTGATAGATTTAATCGTGTCTTGCAATTATCCCAACGTCTTCGGCAATTCTGCATTTTAACCATTTGAATGTTCATATAATTTTGCTTTAATTTCTTGACGAGGGGCATCTGAATTTATAAACTACATTGGATCTGTCATGACTGGATTTTAGATTTGGTGTATAAACAAAAAATTTTAATGAAACTAATAGTTTAGGCTATATTTACTTCTATTGTATTTAATTAGTAAAGAGAGTGAATTAATTTTATAAAACGTCAAATTTTCGATAGCTAACTGCTATCATCCTCGGGACAAAATTATGAAAAATGTACAATGAAATCAAAATATCTAGTTTGTTCACGACGCAGCAAATCAAAATGTTCAAAATCCTTTCCAGAATCATGTTTACATGATTTCAATTAAATTTGCAAAATGTAAGACGAAAGTCTTTCTTAATAATTATTAGAGCTGGATCAAAGGAAAAAAGTAATTATTTTTAATATTTCCCTAACTGCTATTAGCATCTTCAGAAAATTACTTCAGAAAATGTAATTTTCTGAAAATTAAAATTTTCTCTTTTCTTCCAGCTCCAATAATTCTTTAAAAGTTATCTCATTTAAGATATAATAAATATAAAATTAAAAGATACGCGTTCTTAAAAAAATACTTGGAAATTTATGCATATGTCTCTTAAACGGTTTTTATAAGGAAACATGGGTATGTCAATTTAAACATATGTCAAGCCTTCATCACTTAAAATGTATAACTAAAAAATGTGAGACTAAAAAGTAGAAAACGTTGAATCTACTTATTTAAAGTATTATAGTTAAAGCTATAATAAAAATATAAGTTTAATTAAATTTGAGAAATTTAAATAAAATTTAAATTATAAAATTTGATGGAAGGGTTATTATTAAAAATAATATTGGCAAAGACACTTTGATATTCCATGCAACTAAAATATGGAATTATTGGAGCTGGATCAAAGAAAAGAGGAAATTTTTATTTGACATTTCGCTAACCTCTGCTAGAATCTTCAGCAGAGGAGAATATCACTGATAACTAAATAATTATTGGAGCTGGATCAAAGGAAAGACGTAATTATTTTTGATATTTCGTTAACTACTGTTAGCATCTTCAGAAAATTACCTAGAGGATGCTAACAGTAGTTAGCGAAATATCAAAAATAATTTCTTCTTTCCTTTGCTCGAGTTTCAATAATTATTTATCAATAATGGATCAGTATCAACAAATTAAAACGAAAGCCAATAAAAGCAAACGAGTCGAGTGATCGTCAGCAAGCATTAAAAGGCCCGTAACGTGAAACGTAGGTATTTGATCAATAGCTGATGAGGTCCGGCAATACTTAAATGTAGCGTAGTGATGCTTTTTTACAAAAAAAATAAAAGCAACGTTTGTAGAGTCATCAAAAATTTCAATATTATAAATTGATTGTTCACTCATTTAATTATTTAATTATTGAGGAGAGTGAAACTATTATTTTCATTAAAAGTCAAATTTTCGATAGCTAGCTGCTATCATCCTAAGGACAAATTATTATAATAAGATTTTCTTAAATACAAAAAACGACAGTATAATTAAATGACAAAAGAAGCATTCATTAGTGTTGTATTGCTAATGAATTCGTTTAATCGTTTAAGTCAATCCAGCTCTTCTTCATGCTTCAAAGCCTCAAATCCATGGGGATCTGAGCCCCCCAACCGATCACACACGCCGCTTTACGATTGAACAACCCGGGGTCTTTCACACACCCCGAAGAATCAAATCGGTGCAGATTCTGCTGGGTAAGCGAGAGACGAGGAGCTTAAGAAACCTTAGCATTTTCTCTAGGGGACGTCCTCTAGAAAAGAAGACTAATCCCGAGATCGCCCAAGTGCCCCAGAGGCGCACCTGGGTTTTCCTTGCAATGATAGATGCTGGGCGCGTTTCAGGGCCCACATAGCTCTCTTCAGGATACGTTTAAGTCTATCCAAGTCGGCACTCGCTGACCAGTTCACCGCAACGGTGAACTTCAGGTATTTTACTCGACTTGTGAAGGTTAGGAGCGGTTCATAGAGAGTGCTAATCTCTTAAGCTTTTGCTTTGTTGCAGGGGTGCCATGAATGACGACCACCTGAGATTTCGCAGAGTTTAGAACAAGATTGGACTTGGGCAACTGGTTTTTTAGTCTTAGAAAGAAACGGCTGATGTCAGAGACTACGTCCTTGCATCTGTGTCCAGAGAACAGGGCTGTTGTGCCATCAGCCTACACCACTAGACATTGTTCACGTTAAAATATTTTAAAGAGCACAACGGAGGCAGCAAAATATAAGATTGGAGAAATAGGAGAACCTTGAAGCACACCCGTAATAGGGTAGAACTGGCGCGCATCAGGGTCGTCTTCATAAAAGAATCGCTTGGTGTACAGCAGTATTTCCACCCTGTTAACAATTCTCGCAGGCAGCCCTAGGGACCTGAGAGAGGAGATAACAAAGGGAATGAAGATGTGGTCAAATGCAGCAGAAAAGTCAAGGAAAACAGCCACAGCAAGTTAATGACTATTATCCTGACAGAACTGATGCACTTCACCTATAGCTGAATGGACCGAGCGACCTTTGACAAACCCATGGAAACCTGGTGGGATTAAATTACGCCTATTTAGATGATCGCGGATTTTACGCGCAAGCGCTTTTTCGTAAATCCAGACGAGGGAATTTTGAATCGAAATAGGTCGCAGGTCTTTAGGACAAGAGACTGGATTTTTCTTTAGTATAAAAACACGTCTACTAATGTTGATGCCGGTCACATAGGATGGGGTGGCTAATAGCATTTTGACGGCCACTTCTCTTCTCTGTTCGGATGTCAAGAGCTGACCGACACGAGAAGAGTGTGGAGCGACGGATTTATTATAATCCCGATAATAATTTTATAAATGTTCAATAATATTTTATAGTTTTATAAATGTTACCAAATAATATTTATACTACGTGATATAAATGCTACTATAGCGTTCAGTGGAATTTAGGAGTTTATAAGTTTGGCTATTAATAAAGTTGCTGTTATTTTGTTAATACTAGTCATAAAAATATTGGCACATCCTTAATTTTAAAAATTGAATTAAAAATGTGAAATAAAGTGATAAAGAAATAAATTAAATTTGTTCATAGAAATACTGGTATGTAAAATTTCTATTTTGTAAATAAATTTCCATCTTTTAATTTATTTATAACACAAAATGCGTAGCTTCAGCTAAGCGATCCTAATTATTTCATCAATTTAAGTATAATAGAACATATTTAACCACATTTCTATATGATTCATTCAGATAATTGAAACAAAAACTTGCATATCTTTATTTTGAGCTAACAAGTTATTAATTTCACGAGCTATTATTTATTATAAATTAATGTTTAAAATATATAACTGCATATAGCGACATTACTTTACAACGTAGCCATGAAAAAAGTTTTATTTTATAATTTTAAGCAATAAAAAAGAAATTACAAAAAGCTCTTTGCAATTTTAAAGGTATTTAAAATTGCAAATAGGATTCTAACTCCTCCGGTGTGCTTAAGATAAAACGATAAGTTTATAAAATTAAGTTTAAAATAATAAATAATAACTAAATTATTAATTTATATTTTAGATTCACTATTTGCAGTAAAAAAAAGTAAATTATTTAAAATAGCTTGAATAAATAATAACTAAATTATTAATTTATATTTTAGATTTAGCATTTGCAGTAGAAACTAAATAATTATAAATAATTATTAGGTCTTGATTTTTGGTGCAAGAAAGCGTTTTAAAAATTTTTTATTTCAGAAAATGCACTGTAATGATACGTTTTTAATCTAGAAATATTTTTTTGGATAAATCTGTTAAAGTGCTAAATAGAAATATTTCGGATGGTGTGGAGCAGCTTCTTAAAGACTTTGCGTCATTTCCCCCTTTAAGAGGTGTAGATAGAAGATTATACTAAGTTTTTTAAAATGTGGTTTTTTTAGATCAAGTTTTTATATTTTTAAATAATGTATTAATAAAATGCACATGTGATTTTATCTACAAATTGAATTAAAATATAAATTTGTGTATGCGATCGTTTTTGCTCATGTGTTATGCCGACTGCTGTATGCTGCTCATTGTGTATCCACGTAATTCAATAAAGCATATTCGTTCAGAGAGTGTACTTTATAAAGCTAACAGGCTAGCACTGATATTAAAATCAATGTCCTACCTTGAAAGATTGAAAGTAATTGCGCTTTAGACCGTCAAGTAGACCCGCCAGTACATCGATATGTTTATGGTTTGGCAAATGTTTAATCAATCGAATCATCCTGTTCGAGGGTGTATTCATCTGCACTCATTAGATGTGCTATGAGGTCGTGGTCTGACCCTGCGAAGAGATAGGAAAGGAAATCAATCGAAATTTATACTAAGTTTTTAAAAATGTGCGTAATTTCTTCCAGATCAAGTTTTAATATTTTTAAAAATTGTATCAATAAAATGCACATGTGATTTTATCTACAAATTGAATTAAAATATAAATATATGCCTACAATCGTTTTACAATGTAGAATTAAAAATAAAAATTTAAAATTAAATATGAAAATTTGTCGTAAATTACTATACAATACTATCAAATTATTACTTAGCTAAAATATTTAAAGTCAAATAAAAAGCCGTTTATACTCGTCAGAACAAATTGTATTTTGAAATTATATTCTTAATCATAATCGTATCTAAACCGACAATTTTAAACAATATTTGTTTATATGAGTTAAATTGTTTAATTTTTAATTTTATTTAAAAATAATTAAAATTATTATTTTAGCACTTTAACAAAAAAAATATATTTATCCAAAAAAATATTTCTAGATTAAAAACGTATCATTACAGTGCATTTTGTTTAATAAAATAATTTCAAAACGGTTAATGTTGATTCTGAAATCGCATTTAAATAATGCTGATTCATTGATGCTGATTAATTAAATAGACACAAAAGTTGATTGATGAAGCTCAAATACATTTCCGATAGTGATACTACCGAATGTGAAATAGCGATCGTCAAAAGCATTACATTAAACCTAAAAATAAGCTACTTTGAACATTTTTATGCATGACATCGAAAAGCAAATTAATATATACATACAATAACACATAAATAGAGAGAAAGCAGTGCGAACCTGAGAAAAAGCGGCACAAAAATTGCAGCGACACTCGCAAACTACGAAGGGCGCAGATAAGCGTCGAACTTGTGAGTTTTAAAGCAGACTTTGGCTTTTTCTGTTAAAATATGTGAAATTCAAATTTCAACGATGAAAAAGTTGGATGCTAAAATTGTCACTCGGTATCGCTTTGAGATTATGCTTTTAACTGCTTTCAGCTGTTATTTACGTAGCAGACGCTGCTGTATTTGACTCCGTGTATAGAAAAGCTGAAAAAAAAACAGTCATGTCATCATCACTTAGATATTTCTGTTGGATTTTTCAAAGCGAAATTGTAATGCAGGCTTGTCTTTTTGTAACTTATGGGTGCATATGTCGAGCGATATATCACACACATATAGAGAGAGACAGAAATATATAGAGATAGGGAGGATGTTGTTGCAGTATATTAGAATGTTGCAATTTCATTGTTTTCTTCGTTGTGCTGACATAAATAACAATTTGCTGCTGCATTCGATGTAGTAAATACACCTCTATTTCACTTACTACAGCATACATCACTGGGTGTGTGTATGTAAACAATTCACAGGGAGGCGAGCAAATAGTGGAAACATTTACAGAAAATAATCCTTCATTTGGATATTGATTTTTCTACTGTAGAACATATTACGTTAGAATTAACAATATCCACAAAATTATTATAATTATATAGTATAATTATAATATATATTATATATTATAATATATATTATTATATATAATATATAATATTTCAATATATATCAAAACATCCATAGAGAAGCAGCAATAATGGATCGATTGAAACAGATGTCATAAATTAATAGCTAATTAAAAATGGAAACCGAAACTCGAAAACAGTTATTATTATAAACAGTTATTGAACAACGTTTCGACAACTTGTCTTCGTCAGGCGGAACACTGAATAATAACTGTAAATAATACATTCGTGTTTCAGTTTCCATTCTATAATAAGCTTTATATAGACAGTTAAGATTTTTAAAACATATAGACAATACAGGCATTTAAGCCTGTATTAAATTCATTTCGTGTCAGAAATGAATTTTTTACTGTCTTGGACAACTGAAGCGACCAGTGGGCACTTCATTATACTGATTAGTGTTAAGAAGTACTTTATCAGTACTTTTCTAAAGTGGTCGTCTAGAAGTGACATGAAGCATACAGTTCGTAGATCAAGCTTATTTATAAAAACATTCACGTAGTTTAATTTCTGTTTATTTAAATTTTCAAATTAATCATGGAATGATCCTCAGCAGCCACTTCTTCCATACATATATATACCTAACAACTATTCTATGTGTATTCTTTAGTTTGAAATCACAAAGATCAATTGAAATTGGGACTGGTGATCATGCGATGGATTTTTATATTTTTATTGAAAAGTTGCTAGGTCACACAAGGCGACTTTCACATTGAAAACCAGCTACATAATCATTTCTTCATGATTTTTAATTCCATGAAAATGGAATTGAAAGTAGACCTAAAAGGTGGCCCATATAAATAGCTGGTTTTCAATGCGAAAATCGCCTTGTGTGACCTAGCAAATATTCTATATATATTTCACACAACCGGACTTGACTCGAACCTATAATGGTGGTGCACGGATGCGCTTGTAAGCAAACATTGTATAATCAATTTTGCTAGATTACAAAGTTGATTTTGCATTAGAAACCAGATACAGTATCATGCCTTCGTTACTTTCAGCTTAATACTCATTGACTCACATCATACCATATTTTAGACTGAATTATTGTTATCGTTTCGTTCAATACTGCCGTGCAATGGCACACCCAGACTCTTAAGAAGGCTGTGCACCTCAATGATTTTTTGAACACTATTTGCACTTTTATATTCGAACTTAGGTTCTTTCAATCGGTGGGTATACGCCTTTCCGACTAGGCTAACTATACAGTACACTTAGAAATTCTTCAGTATATAAAACATTCAATGTAATGAATTTATGAAATCGTATTTTCCGATGTTGACATATTGGTATTGTTTTGTCCGCTACTGCCGTGCAACAGTACACCCGGACTCAACAGAAGGATTTGTACCTTCTTTATTTGTATATATAAATAAAGTATGTCAGCCTATGCTTTACTTTTTACTTTGAATGAATAAGAACCTAGGTTCGAAGAACCTATGTTATTCCAATCGTTTTGTTTACTCCTAACCATCCAGTACAGCTAAAAATTCTTCAGTATATGAAACATTTAATGTAATGAATTTCTGAAACCGCATTTTCCGAGATGCATTCAAAGCATTTTTTCTTTATATTTTACACTGATATAATCAGAAGATCACAGAATAGGTGCTGGTGATCCTTTGATTGATTATTTCAATTATTTGCTTATTTTGATAGATCACACAATGTGATTTCTCAACAGTGTTATATATTCCTATATATCGGTATATAAATATTAACCTGTATATATCTACCTAGATATATATAATTTGCAAAAATAATTTACAATTGACAATAAATCATTGAATTGCAAAGCAGTAATAAATTAAATAAGCTAACTGAGTCCTCAACTTCACTCAACTTGGAAATTTTTGTGACAACAACGTAATTTCAATGATAACAACGTATTTCAATGATAACAACGTATTTCAATGATATTTCAATTTGAATGATAAAAACGTATTTCACGCGGAATGATCTCACTCTCTTGAGATTCATGATTTAAGTTAGCCGATATTCAAGAGAACTGCTTGGCATTTGCTAGTGCTTTTGCTAATGATCCTATTTGGTGAAGCAGTAGTGCTGATTTAGCACTCAATGTGAAGTTACCAGAAATCTTTCTGGTACTTCATACACATGACTCGTGTGCCGTCTGCCAGTCCTCCTCTGCATCCATTAGTGGGCGGGATTTAGCACTGATGAGCCATTGTGATGACGAAACGGTACTTGCTACTGTTCTTCCGCGTCTGGCTTCAATGATAACAAAATACTTTAGAGAATAATGTAACTTTAAAAATATAAATATTTCAGTATGATATATTAGAATATTTCATATTATAAGATTTTATATAATTTATATCAAGATGAATAATAATCTGAAATTAAAAATAAAAATCATTTTTTATGAATTGACTAATAAATAACAGACGTTGAATCAGAATAAGGATTAGAGGTCATCAGGAGGAACTGCTATGTTATCAGGTTTCGGCCCCAAACTCCTCTACCCAACATAGCAGCGGGGCCAAATACATGCTAATGATGTATTTCCTCTGATAAAACTATCTAGTATCTTATTCTAATACAAAGTATATTATTTATTATCCATCCATAAAAATTTGCCACTTAAGAGTTTAAATTTATTCTTTATATTATTGTGTTGATTTATATATTTTACTATTTTCTGCTTGATGTTATTTTTATAGTAACCTAGTTTAAAATATGTATCTATTAAATTATTTAAATGATTTTGAAGAAAGCCAATATCATTACATATTGTTGCAATTCTTAAAATTTCATTATTTAATGTATTATATTTTATATTATATGGTATGCATGAATGCTCATGCAAAAATATGTTTCTTGTAAATTTAAATATGTCATCTTTACGATATAAATTAATAGTAGTTTTAGTTAATGTTAATTTAATGTTCATATCTAGATTTACACCTTCTTTATCATTAATATTGGTTTTATTAAGAATGAGGCTTATTTTATTATTATTCCCCTTTTATTATGTTAAAAGGGGAATTGGATTAATGGCTGTTATGGATTATTCCTTAAATCATAAAATAGAATTTTAAAAAAGATTATAAAATAGGGCTCGATAGGAGTAAAGTGATTTTGGTTAATAATGATTTTGCCAACTTTTATTAATTATAAATTGCCAATAATATTTTGTTCCATGTTACTCCTTATTTTAAAGGTAAAAAATAAGACAATCAGTTGAACAGAAAAATATAATAGCTCATGTTTTATAATTGTGCAAAAAAATAAAATTTTAAAGTTTATTAATTTAATTAAATTTTGTTCTTATTATACACTATAGACTTAAGATCATCTTACAAAATGACATCAATATTTGATTCATCGTTTCTTAAATACGATGTAATAAGTACCTTCATATTAAATGTACAATTTAGTATTCATAATTTTCATTATTCACGCATAGTCAAAATAAAATAAAAATGCATCTTTGCTTATTTTATGCTATACAAGAATTCAAAATTATGCAACCAGATTGTCGATACATGTTCATTTTTCTATATAGTGATTATATAGAAATATAATCAAATCATTAACTAAATGTCTAATGATAAAAATATAAAGATTAAATATTTATTAAATATTTAATAAATATTAAATATTTATTTATATAAATAATATTTATTAAATATAAAATATTTATATTTAAATTTAAATATAATTATATATAATATAATTTTATAATTATATTATAAAATTATAAAGAAATATAATCAAAAAATGATAAAAATATAAAAATTTGCAAATAAACACATTAATTGGAAATATTTAAACAAAATCAGATTTTTTATCAGATTTATTTGATGGTTTAAGTTTTGTAAGATAGGCTTAACGGTTATTAAATAATTTAGCTTTTGCGTATGAAGACAAAGTTATTACTAGCTTTATCAATAGTTGTTATTATATAGTTATCCTTTAATTTAGTAAGTTCTTTATACATATCTTTATTAATTTTATCTTTTCTTTTATAATTGTTTGTTATTTTCATTTTATTTTTAATTTTATCAAATATATAATCTTTCCAAATTTTTATCTTAGATATATTCGAGCTTTCACTATTAATCAGCTTACTAAAGTAATCATTTAAGTTATTATATAACGAATTGTAAATTTTATTTTTGTCGTTATTATTATTTAATGTTTGTTATTTTCATTTTCTTTTAAAATTGTGCTTGGTTTAATTTTAATCTTGTTTTCATTTTATTTTTAATTTTATCAAATATATAATCTTTCCAATGTTTATCTTAGATATCAAATCAGCTAACTGAGTCTACGTATTTAATATATCATTATAAACCAAACAAAACATAAATTGACTAATAAATAACAGACGTTGTATCAGAATAAGAATTAGAGGTCATCAGGAGGAACTGCTATGCTATCAGGTTTCGGCCCCTAACTCCTCTACCCAACATAGCAGCGGGGCCAAATACATGCTAATGATGTATTTCCTCTGAAATAACTATCTAGTATCTTATTCTAATACAAAGTATATTATTTATTATAAAATAATATTATTATCTAGTATAGTTATCTACTATATTCGAGCTTTCACTATTAATCAGCTTACTAAAGTAATCATTTAAGTTATTATATAACGAATTGTAAATTTCATTTTTGTCGATGATAAAATAAAGTACTACTTTGTAATAAAGTACTCATTTTAATACTAATTTTTCGTTTTTAATTTGCAGAAGAAATTCTTAATAATTAAAGTTTATATTTTAATCAATAAACGCAAAGAAAAGTCGAATTAGGAAAACATGAGAATATCGTTGTGGTAATCTACCAGCTATATAAATTGAAGGATGGCAAATTGACTTACAAAAAACGTTTCTTGATTTTTTAAATAAATGTTTGTTAGTTAAGTTTTTTAGGAACAGAATATTTAAAAATATTTTAAATGTTATAAATGTTTGAAGTTTAAAGTTTGTTAAGATAACTGAATTAAATTATCGAAAGTTTTATTTTGAATTAATTTTTTTAAATGATATTTTAAACGATATTATTATTTAAAAAAGTACTATTTATTATTTTAAAAAATAGTTTAAAATATATTATTTAAAAATAATGTTATAAAATGTATTATTATTTAGAAACTGACAAATTATTATTTAAAAATGATCTCTTAAAAATATTGTAATTTCAAAAATTACGGATTATTATTTAAAAATAATCTTTAAAAAATAGTATTATTTAAAAGTCAACAAAAGCATTATTATTGAACGTATGTGTTTTAAATCCCATGCCACAGTTTTATTCCCAGATAAATCAACCAACGCATACCACGAGTCCTGAAAAGTAACGATTAATAGTAATGATTTGAACGATTATTATTGTATTCTTTTTGTCATGCCAAAACGTGGTTGTTCAAGTATTTATTCGCAACTGATCTTGAAACAAATAGCGTGTTTTGTTAAAAATATTAAACAATATGGTATACAATAACATTATTGAGAGATCACTATGCATCTTATCCAAACGACTGGCTTGATTTGCTGTTTTTTAAGAAAAGATTCCTCAATTTCTGCTAGATATAGGTTTGCATAGACCGGTGCTACAGCAGTTCCCATTGTTGTTCCTTGTACTTGCTCAAAGAAGTGTTCCTGAAACTTAAAAATATTATTTTCCAAGACAATCTTTAGTAAGTTTAGTGTCGATGCAATCTTTTCTTTTGGGTAATCCGCGTTTGACATTCGTGCTTCAACTAATCGTATACCGTTGTCATTATTAATTGATGTGTATAGAGATTGGACGTCTAGAGTTGCTAATATTATAGGCATTTCTGCATTAAAAGTGTTCTCTAATGCCGTTAATTTACATATTACATCATCGCTGCTGTTTACAAAAGAATCCACGTTTTTTAGAAGATCTTTGAGTTGTTTGTGTAGGTACTTCGACAGTAGCTCTGTTGGCATATTGCAGTTAGATATTATAGGTCTACCTGGGCATGGCATAATTTCCTTATGAATCTTAGGTAGCATGTAAAATTTTCCGGGGCTGCTTACTCTATTAATCAAAAGCTTACTTACTTTCTCTTCTATTAGTTCTAAAATACCAATCTCAACCTTTTCTTTTCTTTTAAGTACATCTTCTAATGTAATTTCCCGGTAAGATTCTGATTCTAGTTGTCGATTTGCTTCAATTAAATAATCCTTTGTATCCCATATTACAATATTGCCCCCTTTGTCTGCTGGTTTTATAATTATATCAGGGTTATTTCGAAGTTCTTTCAAAGCGTTATGTTGCGATCTTGAGATGTTCGGCACGTAGTTGTTATTTGGAGTTATTGACGTATATTTCCTTAAGGCTTGATGATTGAAAAACCTTTTTGTCATTACGGATCTTAAGTTGTCATCGTGCACGTTCTTAAAAGCTTCATGACCAGCACGTTCTACTGATTCATACATATCTTGTCGACTAAATTCTCTAGGAGTGGTAACGAAGTTCAATCCCAAATTCAACAAATCATATTGTTCTTGTGTTAATTCTGTTTTTGATAAGTTAATTACCAGGCTTTTGTTTTCATGATTTTCACGTTTAATTTCGTTTTTCGTTCGTAGTCTCGTTTTCTTCTTTCGACATCTCCGATTTGGGTGATATTCGATGTTTCGCAGTTCAATAACGTGTACTTGTTTGTTGTTTTGAGTTTTTAATTTTTTACATTTGCGCTTTAACAACGTATTGTATAGATCGGAATCAACATCATTTTGGCTAGTGTTCGTAACGTACCCGTAAAGTCTCGAATTATTCAAATAAAGTTTTGTTCTGCTGCAAATTTGATTGCCATAAAACGAGATTGAAGAGACTCTCGCTTCTTATCAGGTATAAGAGACCAGTTAACTTCTAACTCTTCGCGGATCATCAGTCCTCGCGGCGTTACTGCGTGTTTGCTGCAATACTGTAGATATTGTCGATGTGCCAAGCAATTCGTAAATACTCTTTTACACGGGAGCCGTATATGGGCTTCTTTCATATTTATAGGTAAAATCGAATTTGATTTACACCCGCGTTGTTGGATCATTTTAAGATGCTTTAATATTTGAAAAATCAGTATCCAAAAGAGGAAAAAATACAACAAGAGTATTATTTAATTAAAACGTTTCGGCACAATGCCTTCTTCAGTTTTTGCTTACACACAACATCAAAACTACAGCGTTTGCAACTTTATATTAAATTTTGTCATTATTCACCACGGAAGAACTTCTCGACTTTATGGTGGTTTTTTCTTTTATAAAAGTCATACTTATTTTCATCATTTAGCATTTTGTCCGTCATAAGTTGTCCTATCCAGTAGTCTTCTACTGTTGTACGTTCACAGTGTCCTTTGATATCTGCGCTGATTATTGTTGTAACGAACTCATGTGACGGGTATTCTATACAGTGCGCTACTACACCGTCCGTGTTAAATTTTTTAGGAACATTGTCATCATATATTGACACTTTGTAATTTTCATTTATACCCGAGATTGATGACTTGATATCTGCCCTTCGATTTGTTAATCGGTCTTTCAATTGGCGTTTTGTTTCACCAACATATTGTTGTTTACAACTCTTACAGGTTGCTAGATATACTACTCCTTCACTTTTACACGAATAATTTCCTTTGATCTTGTATTGTGAACTTTAAATGTGCAATCTTACTTATCACCTACAAAAACGAGGATATGCAAACAGGTTAATATATGAGAGTATAAATAGAGCACGAGCACAAAGTAGACAAACACTTCTAAATAAAAAGAAAAGAGATCCAAAAGCAAATAAAAGTATATGCTATGTATCCACAATGTTCCACCCAGCTCTTAAAACACTTCCGAATGATCTATTGCGAGCTTTTAAGGAAGTATCAATAATAAATCCAAATTACATTAGAAGATGTACTTAAAAGAAAAGAAAAGGTTGAGATTGGTATTTTAGAACTAATAGAAGAGAAAGTAAGTAAGCTTTTGATTAATAGAGTAAGCAGCCCCGGAAAATTTTACATGCTACCTAAGATTCATAAGGAAATTATGCCATGCCCAGGTAGACCTATAATATCTAACTGCAATATGCCAACAGAGCTACTGTCGAAGTACCTACACAAACAACTCAAAGATCTTCTAAAAAACGTGGATTATTTTGTAAACAGCAGCGATGATGTAATATGTAAATTAAGGGCATTAGAGAACACTTTTAATGCAGAAATGCCTATAATATTAGCAACTCTAGATGTCCAATCTCTATACACATCAATTAATAATGACAACGGTATACGATTAGTTGAAGCACGAATGTCAAACGCGGATTACCCAAAAGAAAAGATTGCATCGACACTAAACTTACTAAAGATTGTCTTGGAAAATAATATTTTTAAGTTTCAGGAACACTTCTTTGAGCAAGTACAAGGAACAACAATGGGAACTGCTGTAGCACCGGTCTATGCAAACCTATATCTAGCAGAAATTGAGGAATCTTTTCTTAAAAAACAGCAAATCAAGCCGGTCGTTTGGATAAGATGCATAGATGACATAATGCTTGTGTGGCCTGGTGATAAAGCAAGCCTTGAAGCTATGGTTAGTGCTTTGAATAAAGAAAGCGAGCTGAAGTTTACACTACAAATAGATACAAATCACCATCACACAAACTTCTTAGACATTGACATTGAAATAAAGGACGGAAGGATGTATACTAAGATATAGAAAGCCAACGTGTGTTCCATCCTATATACGTACACACAGCTCTCACCCAGAAATGGTAAAGAAAAATATTATATATAATGAAGCATTAAGGGCAAGGAAAATATATTCCACTAATGAGGCCTTCGAACTTGAAATGTGCAATCTTACTTATCACCTACAAAACCGAGGATATGCAAACAGGTTAATATATGAGAGTATAAATAGAGCACGAGCACAAAGTAGACAAACACTTCTAAATAAAAAAGAAAAGAGATCCAGAAGCAAATAAAAGTGCTATGTATCCACTATGTTCCACCCAGCTCTTAAAACACTTCCGAATGATCTATTGCGAGCTATTAAGGAAGTATCAATAATAAATCCTAATGAAAGCAAAAAACCGGTCACATATTTCACAAACTTTAGCAATATTAGGAAATTTATTGTATACTCGGGAATGAGAAAAGAATCTAATAACAAAGAGTACGTTGGAGTCAACCAGTGCAGAAAGTCACGTTATAAGTGCTGTCTTGAAATCCAAGAAGGTCAATATTTTCATAAATGTATGAAAATACATTTATGTATTTTCATACATTTATGAAAATGTATGAAATTTATACTACACCGTCCGTGTTAAATTTTTTCCTAAAAAATTTAACAAGGACGGTGTAGTAGCGCACTGTATAGAATACCCGTTACATGAGTTCGTTACAACAATAATCAGCGCAGATATCAAAGGACACTGTGAACGTACAACAGTAGAAGACTACTGGATAGGACAACTTATGACGGACAAAATGCTAAATGATGAAAATAAGTATGACTTTTATAAAAGAAAAAACCACCATAAAATCGAGAAGTTCTTGGATATTTATTTGTCAAATATTAAAGCATCTTAAATGATCCAACAACGCGGGTGTATATCAAATTCGATTTTACCTATATATAGTAGTGCACAGATGTGCTGAGTAGACAACGGTCCAGGATTTCTTACGAAATACGGCATTTATACTAAATGGTGTTGCTTGATAGACTGGACTCTGATTCACGACTTTTAGTCACCATGTCACTTCTAGACGACCAATGAGTTCCCGGCAACACTCATCAGTAGAATGAACTACTCACTGGCCGTTTCGGTTGACTGTGTGACATTGTGAATGAATGTGTTTCCATCACTTTGATTAATTGTCTGAGGCTTACGCTCTTAACCAGATCGAATTGCTGTGCGGACTATCCTTAAACACTAGGCAGAGGTTGTTGCTGAATTGTCGCTGCACTCGTTTGATCCTTAATGGATACGGCAGGTATAGTAGTAGTGCACGGATGTGCTGAGTAGACGACGGTCCAGGATTTCTTACGAAATACGGAATTTATACTAATATTTAATATTTTAATATTTAATATTAATAAATGCTTTAATTTTTTATTCTTAAATGCTTTAATATTTTCAAATATTAAAGCATCTTAAAATGATCCAACAACGCGGGTGTAAATCAAATTCGATTTTACCTATATATATTGATATTGTTATCCTTAATTTTTGGCAGGAGCTATCCATATGTGAAAATTTAATGAGTGGGTATTGATAGAATAATGTATCTATTTGGATATTTTTATACTTTTTTAAATTTGGATATTTTTATAATAAAAAATATTTTTAGTTTTTATTTTTAATTTCAATTTTTTATTTCTTTAGAATGATAAATCAATTATTAATAATAATTATAATAACACTTGATTGTATCTGTGAGTTGAAATTTTTCCGGTTGTGGTACGACATTATACTAATAAGCCTGTGTAGGTCTCATCATCTCCAGATCCAGACCTACATTTCACGTTTCGACCCTATAAAGCACTGCTAACCTCCTTCCACTGGTGCTGATCGGATTCGAACACGCGACCTCTGTGTCGCGATTTAGCGTTACATCCACTAGGCTGGCTGCTTCAATGTATACATATAAAAATGTATATCTATACAAATGTATATCTATACAAATGTATAGATATACAAATGTATATATATACAAAAATGTATATCTACAGTACTGAAGCAGCCAACCTAGCGGATGTTATGTTGGAAGAGCGATACAGACGTCCTAGAGTTCGAATCCGATCAGCATCAGTGTACGGAGTAAGCAAATAATAACGTGAAAAATCGTGAAATGTAGGTCTGTATCAGCAGCTGATGAGACGCACCTAGACTGATTCGTAGCGTCTTGCTGCATCAAGAATATAAACAATGAATGTGAGGATAATGTAAATACATATGAGGATACAATTGCAGTACATATGAGGAAAATGCCACAACCAAAAGAATAACGATTATAATATAATTTAATATTAAATTATATAATTCAATCATGGGTTATTTAGTATATTTCAAAAGTTTATTTAAAAACATTTTGTACGTACATTTACAAATGTATTATTCAATTAAAATTAATTTAAAAATCATATTGATCAGATTCGATATCCTAAGCTAATAGAATTATACTTTAACGAATTCTTCAAATTTAATTTGTAAAACCTTACACTAGTGAGTGACCAGATTCAGCTTATCAAGCTCCAGGTAGTTATTGTTGATTAACTATCAAGAATTAAAGTAATTCAATAATTTAAGCATTTATATTTTGTATATAAAGTGATATTTTAGACATTCAAAACTGTAAAACTGTGTATTTGTAAACTTATTTTGAATTTGACTCAGAAATGTCATACTTTAGTAATCGTTGAACTTCCATCTATAAGATGAACTGTCGCTTGGATTATATATAGGTTGATGAATTCAGCTTGTAAATGAATTTAACCTTAAGTTGAATTCATTCGTTTCGGAAATCGTAAAATTTGTTTGCTAAGCATTGTAACATATCAATATATTCTAATTAATGGATGTATCCAATATTTCAATATATTAATCTGTTTTAGTAAAAATAATAACCTAAATAGTCATTAAAAATAGTCATTTTGTAGAAATAACAGATAAATGCAGAGCTTTCCTGTTTCGGTTGTAGAATAAATTAAATTAAATTATAAAAATATCGTTTTTATGAATTGCTAAAGCTATTAAAAAATGTAAATACAATTTCACTTTGAATAATCAATCTTTTCCTCTTGCATTTTAAATAGCTGCTATCTATTTCGAGATAAATTTAAATCAACTTTTACTTTACATTCTGCCTATAAAAGTAAAATTTACAGTAATATAGATTTTCATAATAAAATAATGTTCACAAAGTAATAAGGTTAAAGAACAAATCGCTCCATGTCTGTGAAGTTTTACATTAATATGTGCTTAAGAGAATTTCATTTCAATGATGCAAATATTTAAATGATCTTGTCATTTCCCACATGATTTTACACTGTAAACTATTCGGTTGAACATCAACTGGAACGCATAACATGAAAATTACATACAATTGGAATTATTTCGTCCTGTGTGTTGAGTGGTATTTAAATGGGAAATGTCAGTCAAGCAAATAAAATAGCTTTTTTTCGGAACGGTAAATATATTTCAATCAACTTTCAAGGGATCTTTCATTAAATTTATGCTTCCTTGAACTCAATAAATTATAAAATCTGGATATAATATACAATTATATATTATTTTAAAACAGGTTTTGACATTGCGCGATTTTGAAAATTCAGACAAATTAAAGCAAAACATTTGATTTTAAAGGTATTCTATTATGTTTGGCGGTGAGTGCTTTATTCAAAACTAAAGATTTTTTTTTAATTTCAAATGTTTACTTTTTCACCTAAAATTCGATAATTATGGTTTAGTGGCACATTACTAGACCGAAGTTTACCTATTTTGAAGATATGACGAGTTCGATCCTGATGTGTAAAGTTCAATTTTCAATTAAATAGATCAGTAAACAGATTTAACAAATTTTGTAATTTATAAACAATATTTAAATAAATTATAAATATTAAATATAGAAAATACTTAAATTTTAAGATTTTCTACAATTCAGGTATTTTATGTGATCTTTATAAATATCTGGATGATTTGTAAATGCTAAGATTTGTTATAATTTACTTTGAAGTCATCAGAAGGAACTGCTATGTAATCATGTTTCGGCCCCTATTCCTCGACTCAACATAGTAGTCGGGCCAAATACGCGCTAATTACGTATTTCCTATGATGAAATTCGATTATCTGAAATTTGATGAAATTTTTTCAAAATGAAATTTGATAGTACAATATCATTACATATTATAGCAATTCTTAAAATTTCATTATTTAATGTATTATATTTTATATTATATGGTATGCATGAATGCTCATGCAAAAATATGTTTCTTGTAAATTTAAATATGTCATCTTTACGATATAAATTAATAGTAGTTTTAGTTAATGTTAATTTAATGTTCATATCTAGATATACACCTTCTTTATCATTAATATTGGTTTTATTAATTTTATTTTAAAATTACCAAATTTTAAAATAAAATAAATTTTTCGGTATAATTCAAAATAATAAAAATTATTATGACAATTATTCAAAATAAATTGTCACTTTTAAACCAGTGACAATTAAATTCACTTTAGAATTTATCAAGTATATTATATGTACTATCAGTTTTCCTGTTCCATTTCTGGAGTTTATTCTCATTTTACTGTTTTTCTAACTGTGCTAGTTCAATCAAGCGAAATAATTTATTTCGTATTTCGATGATCCTTCTCAATAAAATAGAAAGATCAATTTTTATTAATCATAAATTACTAGTTTATCTGGATTAGTTGACTATGGTATGGACTGCAAATTAGTTTATAAATAATCATTTTTAATATTTGATGCAACTGATCCTTACGTTTACGAATCCGTACTAGTTCCCGCAGCTTTCATTTTCCTGTCACTGATCGAAATTGATACTCTAGCAAATTATCAGTGATCCGCTGATCATTACATCCAGCACCATTTTGTGATTGCACACTATTTCTATGCTAATTTGTCATGAAGTTAATGAAGTTAAATGATTAAAAAATTAGAATAAGTCCAAAACTGCAAAAGTAATAATATCTTATTAAATTATTATTAATAATAAATTATATAAATTTAAGCCAATCTAACATTTTTAATTATTAAATTTTATCTAATCACAAAGTCACTACAGTCAGGACGACGACCACACGCATCATTCATTGCTACGCCTGAAATAATCATGCAGGTTTGATAATGGCTCTCGCAGTGATCAATATTACCTAGCATGAACAAACTGTCTTACACCCAACGTCAAAATAAGCAACGTGATGCCAAGAATGTCGAAACGAACTCCTCAACAATACATGCTGGTCTTGATGCACGAAATGCCAATCCTGATATCAATATTGTTTAATCGTAATGCATATATTACAATTGATATTGAAAGCTCTCAGCTACAAGTTAGTGCTCATCATTCTATGCGAAACTAGCTTACTGACAGGAATACGAATCTAATTTATAATTAAAAACAGTTTATTTCAATAATTTTTTCAAATAACACGGAAACTCATGGAAGAGGTCAATTATAACATCAACAATATTGGGTCGACAATATTAAACCGATATAATATGTATTATGTACGTGTAAATAATAAAAATCATAATATGATTAATATATGATTACATTTGATGGATGCCAAAATTGATGTTTAGGAAATACTTCAAGAATGAAGATGCATGCACTCTTCGTAAACTACCTTTCTTGTATAGCGTACGAGAACTGAGGAACAATCTAAATATTAAAGTTAATTTCTATTCCATTAGTTTAAACAGCAATGAATTAATTAAATTAATTTGTATTTTACTTTTTTTTCTTATTTTGATGTATTTCTAGCTAACAACTTAAAGCAACTTAAACAGTTCAATATTAATGTATGTTATATTTTGCATATATCTTGGTTGCCTGGTAGCCTTAGCTTTCGTTTTCGTGTGGTGTGCGACCAAACAATTCGTTATATGTGTAGCGCTTCCACGACTTCGACGATATAAGGAAAATATTCTTAAACAAGATATTCAGAGCCGAAAAGAACGTTTAGAAGAAAGTTTAGCACTGCCTCTGCAACTTGAAGATTCCAATGCATATTTGATAGACTGTAAACAAGAAGTAATGTAGATAATTTCATAATGGTGTCTTCGAATAAAAATCAATTGTTTTACACACAGATACCTTAAGAATAAATATATTAATGCCAGTTATCGTTGAACAGTTTATTTCAGTTTAATGATCGATAAGAATTTTAAAATTGTATTTTTTATATTCCATCTTTTGTCAACAATGAATAATCAAATCGATTGGATTAACAACAAGATTAAGTTTTAAGTTTCGACAATTGAAAATTTTAATGCAAATTAACTTTCAATCAATTAATTAACTTTCAATTAACTTCAGGGCGTTTTAAAGTAATTTAAACATCGATAGCATATCAGCTTTATGTTGGAATTTCCATTTGGTTAACTAAGAGTTAGTGTTGAGCATCATACGATCAGGATATATTCGATTTTTTCATTTTCATGCTAAAAAGTAATTTTTATATGATTTGCTCTAAATAATTATGTCAATTATTTTTCTTTATTTATCCCAATAGTTCCTAAACTATTGCATTTTTTGAAGTTTTTTATAACAATTTCATAAATCAATTAGATCAGTTAGCGGAAAAGAAAATTCCGATATGCGCAATTAATTATTTAAACGATATGTAGCAGAAAGGATCCTTGTGTAGTCCTTTATAGAGGGACTAAAAACCTTTCTACAAAATAGAAAATCTTTTAAATAAATAGTGTAAATTATTAAAACCTAACTTTAACTGCTTTCCCGAATTTAATTGAAATTATTAACCACTTTATATTATCAATCAACTTTCAATAAGAAATTGACATTTTAATTAACAATATGTAATAATATATAATATAATATTATATCTTATATTAATATTATATTATTATAATTCTAATTACTATCTTATAATTAGAGTTTCGACTATAAAAACCAAAGCAGTTTTTAAATCAATACAACCTCTACGTCCTATTTTTACAATGAACAATTTGAAGCAAAATGACATTTAAAGTCATTTTGAAAAAGAAAAAGTCCAAATATCAAAACAGCATTTATTCTTTGTCAGATAATAAAAAATATAAATTAAGCGAATGACAGTTTAACGGATTAGTCAATCCCCCCAAACTGCTGATCACTTATTCTTGTGCGATTTCGATATAATGATGACTAAATTCAAAATATTTAAATGAAGTAATATATTTATAAAAAGCAAAATGTTTAAAATACGTATATATCAAGTAATTTATAAATCGTTGATAGAGTAGAGAACATTACAATGATAGTATGAAAATAATTATAAAAATTGGTAATTTACTAACAATTTAAAAGTAATTCACATTTAAAAAACAAATAATTATTGTTAGCATGTTATTAAAGCATGTTAATTAAAGCAAGTTATTCAAAAAAATGCTTGTAGAAGAAAATAAATGTTTTCTGTCTAATTTCTCGATAAGCTCAAACGCATAACAAGATATTTAGTTTGACATGAGTAAAAAGTGTTTATAAGTTATTTCCTAAACAAATCAGTTCTTTAATTTTATTGAAGAACTTGGTTACTGAAAATAGTAAAATAGCGTTACTGAGTGTACGAAATGAGTCTATAAATTTTATACAATTTACTCCTCGCCCAGAGGGAGCTAATTCCAGGCGAGTCGGGCTGCGACGAGGAAGGATTGAAGATCGTTGTTGTTGGAGTAATTGGGAACGTAGAGTAAGAGGGAATGACGGGAACGAAACGATAGAGAGGTGGGACGAGTTTCGTCCAAGAAATGAAGGTTGATGAACGGTGAGAAGCCGATAATAAATAATTATAAATATTAAACAATTGATATATAAGATTTTATAAAATTTATATCAAGTTAAAATTTAAAATTGAAATTTAAAATAAAAGTCAAATCTCATGAATTGACTAATAAATAACAGACGATGTACAAGAATAAGGATTACAGGTAATCAGAAGGAACTGCTATGTAATCATGTTTTGGCCCCTATTCCTCGAATCAACTACGGGCCAAATACGCGCTAATTACGTATTTCCTATGATGAAATTCGATTATCTTAAATTTGATGAAATTTTTTCAAAATGAAATTTGATAGTAGAATATCATCGCATATTATAGCAATTCCTAAAATTTCATTATTTAATGTATTGTATTTTATATTATATGGCATGCATGAATGCTCATGCAAAAATATGTTTCTTGTAAATTTAAATATGTCATCTTTACGATATAAATTAATAGTAGTTTTAATTAATGTTAATTTAATGTTCATATCTAGATATACACCTTCTTTATCATTAATATTAGTTTTATTAAGAATAAGGCTACCTGAGATTTGATTATATAGTATCTTATTCTAATACAAAGAAAATTATTTATTATTTATCCATAAATATTTTTGGCTTAATGGTTTAAATTTATTTTTAATAATATTTTGTTAATTTATATTTAGTTTCTGTTTGATGATATTTGGTGATTTGATTTTAACAGTAACCCAGTTTAAAATATTTATCTATTAAATTATTTAAATGAATTTGAAGAAAACCAATATCGTTACAAATTGTTGCAATTCTTAAAACTTCGTTATTCAATGTATAATATTTTATATTATATGGTATGCATGAATGCTCATGCAAAAATATGTTTGTAAATTTAAATATATCATCTTTACGATATAAATTAAAAGTAGTTTTAGTTAATGTTAATTTAATGTTCATATCTAGATATACACCTTCTTTATCATTAATATTGGTTGTATTAGGAATGAGGCTACTTGGATAAATTAGAAATTTATCTTGAAATTACTTTAAATTACGATAAATTTGTTCGCTTATTGAATAAAAATTGCTAGAATTAAATACACATACATCATCAATATATCGAAACATATTTTATATATTTATAACTTTATATATTTTGAACTTCATATCTTTATATAATTTAGATTTATTTTTTAAACAGCTATGAACAAATTCATATTCTATAAAGCTTAAAAACAAGTCAGCTATAATTGGGCTACTATTACCACCCATTGGAACACCTTTTACTTGTCTAAATATAGATGTCCCTACTTTTAAATAATTTTGATTTATCAAAATATTTAAGGATTCTATTAATTCAATTTTATCCATATATTTATATTTACTTGATGGTTTAATTTTTGTTAGATAGGCGTTATAGTTATTATAACATATATATTTTGTTCGAAAATTTTTAATATATCAAATATATAAAGAATATGTTTATATTATAAATTATATATGCAATATATAATATATAATATTGATGATAAAAAATGAAAATCTATATTTAAACAAAAAATGTTTACCAATAAAGTAGTGCTATTATAGATGACTTATTTTTAAGCTTTACAGAATATGAATTTGTTCAAAACCGTTTAAAAAATAAATCTAAATTATATAAAGATATGAAGTATAAGTTTTCAATGTATTGATAATATATGTATATTTAACTCTAATATTTTTTATTCAATAAGCGAACAAATTTATCCAGGTAGTCTCATTCTTAATAAAACCAATGTTAATAATAAGACAGGTGTATATCTAGATATGAACATTAAATTAACATCAATTAAAAATACTTTTAATTTCATTCGTAAAGATGACATATTTAAATTTATAAGAAACATATTATTGCATAAGCATTCATGCATACCATATAATATAAAATATAATACATTAAATAAGGAAATATAAGAATTGCAACAATATGTAACGGTACAGTTTTTTTCAAAATCATTTAAATAATTTAATAGATGCATATTTTAAACTAGGTTACTATAAAAATACCATCAAACAGAAAATAGTAAAATATATAAATCAACACAATAATATTAAAAATAAATTTAAAATCATTAGCGGAAAATTTTTATGGATGGATAATAAATAATATACTTTGTATTTAGAATAAGGATACTATATAATCAAATTTAATCAGAGGAAATACGTCTGTATTTGGCCCTACTGCAATGTTGGGTAGAGGAGATAGGAACCGAAAACTAAGAATATAGCAGTTCTTCCTGATGATCTCTAATCATTATTCTGATAAGAAAACTCCATATTTCATATCTTGGGAAAAATCTTTAAATAAAGTGCATAATCCTTATTCTGATACATCGTCTGTTATTTATTAGTCAATTCATAAAAATGACGTTTATTTTAAATTTTAATTTTTTATTTTAACTTGATATAAATTATAAAAAATCTAAAATCTATTCGTTTGATCCGCTGCGCAATGTAAAAAATCTTATAACAATTATTTATTTTATTATTTAATTATAAAATTTTGATAAAGAATTATGTTTTGCTTATTTTATTACATACGTAAACTCAGTCAGTTGATTCGATTTATACATTAAATGTTTTAGACGGTAGGAGAAGCTCAATTGTAAAGTTCAATTGAGAAGCTCAATTTAATTGCAAATTGTTTTAATAAAAATAGAAAACATTTACCTAAACATTATAATCTGCTATTATTTAGTCTTAGTGTTAAACCTGAACATGTACGAAACATTGTAAACGCTATATTATTTGTAGAAATATTAGTTACCGACATTGAATGTGTAATATTTCTAGTATTTTTCGATCCTGTCAATTTGTTTCTATTAATAAACCATGGGTGCTATTATAATCAATTTTGTGGTCTAGACTTATATTTCGGTAAGAAATAACTTATGTATATTTTAAATTGATTTTAAGTTGTTTTATTTTGGTCTCTAGATATTCGCCTATAAATACTATTTTATAGGTAAAAACAATAAATGTTATAAAGAATCCCTTCACTATAATATTTTGGCAATTTCTTTAACACGTTTTGTTGAGATTGGCCTATTTGACCATTTGCATGTTAGATCTTTTTCTGTTGTGAAGATGTGAGCTAGTGAAATATAAAAAAATTTCGTGTTTTATTGAACTGATTTAACATCCCATATAATTTATATAAATTTAATATAAATTTGAATTTAATATAAAAATATTAAATTAATATTAGATTAAATTAATATAACGATTTAATATAATGGATAATTAATTGTTTATAAAATAAACAATTTAGATAATCTAACTTAAATTAACAAAAATTACAAAATTTAATCATATTTTTCGCTCATATCTATTTCGTAATTTTGTTAAACGCACGATTATTTTCGAATAGTATAACTCATTAAATATAATTTAGTATAGTATAACTTTAATTAAAAATAATTTATAATTGTTTATAAACTAAGCCATTTGGATTATTTAAATTGACAAAATTCAATCATATTTTTCGTTTATATTGAACCTCTTTCGTATTTTTGTTAACAGTACAATTTATCTCAAATAGTATAACTAATTTAATATAATTTAATACAATTTTAATTTCATATAATAAATAATCGCTTATAAAATAAACAATTTAGATTATAAAAACTAACGCTTGAACTCAACCAACGATTAACTTCATGCAGAACCAATACTTACTTAGTATAATGAGAAAAAAACTTATAACCACTCCACCGATAATTATATTCATCTAAATAGAAAGCATAGATAGCAGAATAATAGTTTATTGCTTAGAAAACCTTCATGTTGTTCCACCAGTTGCGTCTGTGAACTGTTCGTGATTGGCTAGAAAATTGATTAGCTCCGGCACTTAAAGATTCGGAACGGTGTTTCAAAGCTTCAAGGTGTTCATCACGCTGCATTAGATTGTGAACATTTACTCGCATTTGATCGACCACATCTGATACTTGTTGTTGTACCCTATATCCATATCAATCGTAAAATATATTACACCCCAAAATTTTCAAACATTAAAATATTAGTTTTTGATGTTAAACGACCAATTTATATCAAATTTAGGAAAATCACTACTTGTAATACCGATATATCTATCATACAAGCTATTGTATAAATGCTATGCAGTTAATTTGGATTGAAAAATTTTAACAATTTAATTTATTCAGTAAATTAAAACTAAATAAAACACTATCAAACTAAATCCGTGACATCTTTGATCTAGAAATATACTAATTTCTATAAAGTTAATCAACAGAAACTATAAGTTGGCAAGTTACAACAAACACCAACAAATATTGAATTAATTACATTATAATATTTCGAATACCTTTAAATATTTATTATGAATAAATAAAACTGTTGTAAACTTAATAATTAGTAAATAACAACCTGAAAAGGACGAAAATTTATACATTTTTTGATTATCAATTGGATTGTATCATATCTAAACGGCGGAAGTTGTGCAGCTCGAGTCAATCGGGTTATGCCTGAATGATTTCGAATACTACCGGAATGTTCCAAGGGTCGATTTTCGGACTATTCTGTTCAATTTGTAAGTGAACGAGTTTCCTGTTTATTGAACTACAAAGCTTTGCTATATTCAGATGATTTGAAGTTTACAGATGTATTGTTAATAGTTACAGTCCTGAAATTCTACAGAGTTATCTCAATATTCTAGCTACATGGGCAACTGAGAGTTAGTTATTAATACTGACAAATTTACCTGCATATCGGTAAAACGTTCGTAGCTAATTCATATTCACTGAAAAGTCAATTAATTCATATTTTGAAAGTATAAACCAAATTTATTGTAAATTTGATTTTAATTTAAAATTTAAAAATTTGTCGGTTATTACATCAACCTACAAAATTTATCGACTATCATTAATATTTGTATGAAATAAAGAGCCAATCAACTATTAGAGCCAAATCAAGTACTAATTATTATAATAAAATTGATGAAGAATAAAAATTTCCATTATGGGCTACTTGTTATGGGCTACTTGCGAGGAAAAATAGCAGCAGTGTTTGGCCCCACTGTTTGTGTGGTTAAAGTACAGCTCATGATTTTGCAACACAAAATTAAATTGACTTTTTAAAACAAAACTGTAATCTATTCGAGTATATGAGCATTTCTCAGACGAAAAACTGGCACAAAAAGTAGGTGCGAACAATCATTCTAAAAAAATCTTATTGGGTTAGTATCTGACTAGTCGCATGATAATAAAGGATGTTACTAAGAACATTTACTGAGCCTTCTATTAACTTTATAAAAATTTATTTTTTTGGCATTAAGTAACCAGAATTATAAAGGATGTTAGTAAGATCGCCATGTCATCGGACACAGACTTGTTCGAGAAAAATCTATTGTTGCATGGATATCTGAGGTCCAATGTTAAATTCGAAATATGAAAAAACAACTGAGCCTTCTATAAACTTTATAAAAATTTATTTTTTGGCATTAAGTAACCAGAATTATAAAGGATGTTACTAAGATCGCCATGTCATCGGACACAGACTTGTTCGAGAAAAATCTATTGTTGCATGGATATCTAACGTCCAATGTTAAGTTCGAAATATGAAAAAACAACTGAGCCTTCTATTAACTTTATAAAAATTTATTTTTTGGCAATAAGTAACCAGAATTATAAAGGATGTTACTAAGATCGCCATGTCATCGGACACAGACTTGTTCGAGAAAAATCTATTGTTGCATGGATATCTGACGTTCAATACTAAACTCGAAATATGAAAAAACAACTGAGCCTTCTATTAACTTTATAAAAATTTATTTTTTGGCAAAAGGTAATCAGAATTTAATAATAAACTACTGCACAAGTACTATTTTGTAATCTAAGATATATATAGTTAGTTAGCAAGAACATTTTAAGACAACACCCACCTTGATGTCAAATCATCTCGATTGGATTCGATTCCCATGCTACGGATAAAAAAATATATATACGATGATTTACTATTAATAACCAACTTATCTGCGACATTAGGACTTTCGACATCGATAAGCGAGTTCTAAAGAAAATTTTCTGAAACAAATTTTACATTGAAAGAAAGCCTACCATTTTATTAGTCGAATTATACTGCAAAAAATCTAAAACAATAATAAAATGGTTGACATGCGAATTAATAATTAGATAATATAAATAAGTATATGATTTAAACATACCTTCCTAATTGGATTAATTAAAATTGACCTTAAAAATATAACTTATAATATATCTAATAAATAAATAATTTAACCTTATATAATTTCATTAGATAATCTTCATTTATAACCTAAAATTTCATTTTATAACCTCAATTTGTAAAAAATTCTATCACAATTTTAAAAAGACTTGAGAATTGAAATTTTAAGAATTTATTATAAACCATTTTTCACAAACCCGTCTGCATTTTACAAATATTACTCTTCAAAAAAAACGGATAAATGGCAGTTTACCCTTATGCATTGATACTCGGATAATTGCTGATAGCAAATAAGTTGCCAATGCATTTGTCAAGACCATATTTCCCATCGTAAAGCAAAACTTTATGATGTTGATCATATAGTCAAGTTCCCGTCAACTATTCTTTCGAAAATATCCATCGGCGACGTATACAAACAACTCGTACAATTAAAACGATGCAATTCCGAAATTATTAATGACATACCTTCGTTGTTATTAAGATAATTATCTTCATATATTTGTCGACCTTTGCATCAAATATTTATTTTTTCTATAACACATTCGGTGATTTACGAGTATAGTCTAAATCTATAATCTTTCAAATTTTCAAAAAATAGATCGTTCTTGTCCGAAAGTCTAACTTGCATGTTCAAATTTATTAAAACGTTTGATCTTTAGAAACATAAATTAACACGTTTCACTGTTAACATCTTTTTACTGGGAACAAAAAATTTCAAGAGCTTGAACGCACAATCAATCCAGTTCCAGATCAATCCAGTTCCAGATCAATCCAGTTCCAGATCAATCCAGTTCCAAATCAATCCAGTTTCAGATTAATCCAGTTCCAGATCAATCCAGTTCCAGATCAATCCAGTTCCAGATCAATCCAGTTCCAGATCAATCCAGTTCCAGATCAATCCAGTTCCAGATCAATCCAGTTCCAGATCAATCCAGTTCCAGATCAATCCAGTTCCAGATCAATCCAGTTCCAGATCAATCCAGTTCCAGATCAATCCAGTTCCAGATCAATCCAGTTCCATATCAATCCAGTTCAAGATCAACCCAGTTTCAGATCAATCCAGTTCCAAATCAATCCAGTTCCAGATCAATCCAGTTCCAGATCAATCCAGTTCCAGATCAATCCAGTTCCAGATCAATCCAGTTCCAGATCAATCCAGTTCCAGATCAATCCAGTTCCAGATCAATCCAGTTCCAGATCAACCCAGTTCCATATCAATCCAGTTCCAAATCAATCCAGTTCCAAATCAATCCAGTTCCAGATCAAATCAGCAAATTAAACAGTTTTAACACACAAGGACGTCGATGGGAGGACGTAAGAAGACATCTACGACCGACACCAACTGCGCTCAACTACAAGTACAGTGCTTGGCACACGACTGCAGCGTCTAGACTACAATCGCATGCGACAACAGTAAGTCTAAAGAAGATTTCCTATGCGGCTTTTATGCCAACAAACTCATAAGCGACCTATCCCAAAAGAACATATCAACCTCCAACGTATCCACTCAAACCACTCCAGTCGTTGCTGATAACCTCTGTCAACCCACTGATCCTGTCATCACATGCACTTCTAATCACATGTCTTCACATCCCGACACCCCCGTATTTTCGCTTCTGTCTCGTTTCTCAATAACCTACATCCCTCAATCAAAATCACCTCCATCAACCTCCACAATCCTTCCACTCATAACCTCTCCTCACATCGCTCACCACACTCTCTATCAAATCCTCTTTGTCTTCCGCTGTCAAACCTACTCCCTTGATATCCTCAACTCCCAGCTCTCCTATCGTGATCTCACCAACTCACGTTACTCGTCATCCTTTACGGAAACGCTTTCCTTCTCGCGATCGTTGCGTCATCGTCACTAATATCACTCCTTCCACCTCTTTATCTCCACAAGCACGTCTCGACCACGATGTTTCCGCATTCAGATCCATCCTCTCGTCTCTTGTTCTTGCGGATACCCATCCTTTTTTAACAACATCTCTGCTGTCGCATTCATCCGCCTAAATAAATCTTCTCAATCTAATCCTTCCCAGCCCCCTCTCCTAAAAATTGTTTTCAAGCATTGCTCTCACGCGTCTTCTGTCCTCTCCCAACGATTCAAACTCATGTCCTCTTCAGCCAGTCGCATTTTCCCGATCGCACCCCCTCCGAAATCGCTCAACTCTCATCTGCCCGCATCGAAAAACGCCGTCGCGAGGAAAACGGCAAAACATCTCTCTTCATCCGAAACATCGACGGAAATTTTCAAGTTGTCCGCACCCGCCCAAAAATTCGATGGCTCTACATCTTCCCTATACGTCTTCTCCACTAGCCTTTATCACCACCCCACGCGGTTTCCGCCTCGGCCTCCTCAACACTAGATCTATTCTCAATAAATCCGATTTCATCCTCAACTTATTCACCAAGCAACCAATCGATCTCTTCTGCCTCACCGAATCCTGGCACTCCGATTATGACGACCTCTCCATCTGCCGTTGGCTCTCTGCCAATTGCTCACTAGTGGAATCAGCTCGCCACATCAGCAAATCCATTTCTAAATTCTCTAATCATGGCGGCATTGTCGCATTCACCCGTCACTCCGCGTCTATTTGCAAAATCACTTCCCTTTCAGTCATTGCTCTTTTGGACTGCCAACTTGTCGTTCTTCTAACCTGATCACTCTAGATCTCGCCATTGTATACCGTCCTGGTACATCTGCTCCTACCTCCTTATTTTTTACCAAACTCGCTGACCTTCTGTCCCACTGTTCTTTGTCCTCCATCAATTTAATCGTTCTTCGCGACTTCAACATCCGCCTCGACCGCCCCTCTTCCACCAAGTCCATCCAGTTCATCAACATTCTATCCAACTTAAACTACAACCCATCTCAACTGCTTCACACATATCTTTGGTGGGGCACTCGACATCATTGCTGTCCTCGATCATTTTGCAGCCTACACCTTACTGTCCATTTTCGATCCTGGTCTATTCGATCACTTTCTCGTCACCCTTGAAATCGCTCACAAACACACCCCTCCTCACACACCTACAATCCTACGTCGCTCTTGGAGAAATCTTGACCGCTCCCTTATCCGCTTTGCCTTACTCAAATCGTCTCTATCCTATCCCACAATAGCATATTCCTCTACTCACAATCTCGCCTTTCTTTTCGACTCTAAACTCACATCAATTCTCGATCTTCTCTTGCCCTTTAAGCCTCACCCACACCGTCGCTTGCACCGTGCCCTATGGTTTGACTTCCAATGCCTACTCCCAAATCGTCGACTCCGTCATGCTTTTCGAGTCTGGAATCGCTCTCTCAGACGTGATTTACGCTCGATCACTCCGTCTTTCCGTGATTCCTATCTTGCTCATCGCCGGTCTCATCTCAACCTACTACGTACCAAATGCAACTCCTTCTGGCAGCATAAAATCATCACTTCATTCAACTCTAAGACTCTCTAGCATACTTTTAACTCAATCCTTGATCGCTCTTCTTCGACGTGCAACATCAATGCCCTTAATTATTCGTCATTTCTCCAGACCAAAGTATCCACGTTGACCTCTCAAACCAGGTATCCATCCTATTTCACTGTGCCCAGTCTAGCCTCATCCTTCCGGAACTCTTCATCTTCTCCCTGTCTCACCTACCGAGGTCTCATCTGTTCTCATGTCCTTGCCAAGCAAAACCTCACCTGACGATCCCCTGCCCACCCACATACTTAAATCCATATGCTCATCGATATCCCCTTCTAGCTATCGCTCGACCCCTCCCTTCCTTCTAGCTATCGCCCCATTTCACTACTCCCTACTCTTTCTAAACTCTTAGAACGCCTCATCTTAATACAGATCAACGCTTATCTCTCCTCATCCAATCTGTACCCTCCTTTCCAATCCTTCACATCTCCCTCGACATCTCCTCCACCATCAACATTGTCGACCACTCCGTCCTCATTTCTCGCCTTCGTTTTGATTTCTACTTTTCGTCCTCCTCCGTAGCATGGTTTGCCTCTTATATATATCCGAACGTTCGTTTCGCGTCTGTTTAAATTCATCATCCTCTCCTCCCATCCCTATTTTTTGCGTGGTCCCACAAGGTTCAGTCCTAGGTACCCTGCTTTTCTCTTTCCCGCTTGGCGATCTCTCTCCGCTTATCAAACCTTACTCCTTTAACGTCATGAAATACGTCGATGACGCACTGATGCAGTGCGTCATTTCTTTGGACCTTACCTAAGTATTCGATATATAGCAGACCATTATATTCTTTTAACTTACCGTCGATGTCGATATAGCTTATATTCTGTATCTGCGTGTGTTTTACATCCTACCTCTTTGAACGCACATATTCTGTTTGTTATGGCTCATATACTTGGAATTAATCTATTGTCCTGCACAAATTGCCTTATCGAGGTGCTGAATTACTTAAAGTCTTTAAAATTAATCATTAAACTTGATAAATCTAAGTTAATATTGATAATTCCTTGATGCAGCAACAAAACAACCTTTCATTGTCCCTCTTTGTTCGCTAAAAAGTTCGTTCATACTTCTTTCTTTATCGTGACTTCCGATGAATTTGCAAAGTTGTTGATCCTCACATCTGTAAACAACTAATTTCTTTCTTATCTTTCTTCAGAACGATTATTGTCTTGGCCTACTCATCAGCTTACCTAATACTTTCTTACACCCATTTTAACCCATTTTTTATACTTTCGCCAAAAGCCTTGTTCACATTACTAACAATCTCTTTCTACTCAATAGTCCGAACATTTCGCAACGTGCTGCGATCCGCTTACTATTCCTTATTTTTAGAATCCATACACAACCAGTTTTTATGTCAATATTCTAACTTACGAGTTATCTAGCATATTGTCTCTAATCATGAGGTCTAATAACACAGGTCGTCACACTATCCAATATATTACACTAATTTTAGTATACTTGATTCAATATAGATGTATAAGTCGTTATGAATTATTTTCCAAAAAATCGTTTCTCCTCCTTTCGTATATTCAAACACATTATCCTATCCCATATTCTCTCATCTTAATGTCGTTTGGTCTTTCCCTATGTAAATATATATATATATATATATATATATATATATATATATATATATATATATATATATATATATATATATAAATTATCGCTGACCAACAGTAAAGCTCGATTGTGACATCAATCTATCGATATCGGTCATGCTCACGATGTTTGTATTTCTATTTTGTAAAACTAAATTTGTAATTTAGTGAACTGTAAGTTAACGTATAATTACAATAGCCAATTTATATTAAACCAATATTACATTCAAACATTTCGATAATTGATGTTCATTACTATTAGCTTGTGCAGGGAGCACAAAAGTCTGAACAATGCCATTTGTCAAATAAAAAATTGCACCTGTCAAGTATTTTAAATTTTAAATAATTATTAAAGCTGGATCAAAGAAGAGTGGGAATTATTTTTGATATTTCGCTAACCTCTGTTAACATCTTCAGAAAAGAAGTTAGCATCTTTTCTGAAGATGCTAACAGAAGTTAGCGAAATATCAAAAATAATTTCCTCTTTCCTTTGATCCAGCTCCAATAATTATTTATCAATCATGATAAATTATCAACCATTTAAAATTTTAATACAATTTTAAATTATTTTATTAAACTGAGCTAATAATACAATCGCTTGGTTGTCGTCCTTCTTCTATAGCAATATACAGCCAAAGCAAGTACTTTGATACCCTTTGATAGTCATTTATATGTTATCAATGTCAACTATTGCAGTGATCGTTATGGGCACCCACCTTACTTGTGTCGGAAGGATACTTATAATATGAAAAGTATTTGCTCAACTTATGTCAAATGGATTTCATGCTGATTAATTAACCATTCTATTCGAGTCTAGGTGATGAGCAATTGTATTCATCAATATAACAGTCAATCCAAGAGTACTTTTTTCCTGTTTTGGGATACTTACCTTTTAGCTTACATGTAAAAATGTTATTTCTGAAATATCTTCAATCAAACTTATTCTACTGATATTTTAAAGATAAGGCTTACAGTCAGTTGCACGCATGATGTTGTCCTATTACAATATAACATCGATGAGTTGCACAGTAAGGATCATTCAAACATTTTCAAATATACATTTTTGAAAGTTTTCTTATCTGAGGAAATGCCGTAAAGCATTTTTCACGCCAGAAAATTAATTACATTGTCATATATTTATACTTGAGATGGTCCTCGATTAAAATGCGTTTACGATTTGTTGATTTTGTGTGCATTTGAAACATACTCCGTGATAGAAATGATTATTCTCAAATCAAACCTTCTAAGCTTTAGCAAACGCAACGGACATCGTAGTCACTCCTAAATTTGACGACATTAATCATGTGCAAATTACCGAGGACTATTGTCGTTCATAACACGTCATATTATAGTGGAATGAGCGTCCAAATGTGCATATCGATGATCGGTTACGCTTTAGATAGAAATTATGAAAATGGCTTTAAGCGTTGGATGTATATCCAACGTATATATCTAATGTATAACGATTTTTATAATGTCTCAGCAGTATATTTATAAAGTTTAGTTCTTAATATGAGAGTAAAACAAAGTAAAGAGGAAATACATTTATATTAAGGATTTTCCTTTATCACTAGGAACAAATTCAATTGAACTTCTTTTAGCTTATTTAATTAACTAAAACTGATTAAATCGATTATTTTAAAAGAAAATTTTTACCAGCAAACATGCATGACAAGTTATAAGTCGCGGAATGAAATTTAAAATTATCAAGAACTTCTTTTATCAGATTCAAATACCTCCTCCGTTCCCACCTTCTCGACACATTATTTAGATTGTTTTTAGTGGTCATGTAAGCGTGCGCCAGCACGCATTTGCTACATAAAACTAAATTTATTTTTCCGTTGAAATTCGATCTCACACCACATTTCGATGTCGTCAGCAAAGGCTAAACACGGACAATGGAGTTGTGTGAGTAAACTGTTCATGAACATGTTAAACAATAAAGGTTCTAGTACAGAACCCTGAAGAACTCCTGACGTAATTAAATGTGGTGAGGATAGGGTACTACCAACTCGTACTCTGAAAGATCTGTTAGATAGAAAATCTCTAATCCATCCTATAACTGAGCTATTAATGCCGTAGCTGGCCACTGTTTGAATGAGGAGACTATGGGGAACACGATCAAACGCACGACTAAAATCGAACAGAATAACATCAACTGCCTTTCCTTGAGACATGGATTCAATCCAGGCCTCACGGGCTGACAAAAGGTTGGTAAGGCAAGAACGTCCTTTTCTGAAGCCATGTTGCATAAAGCTATGTTGACCTGATATGCTCAAGTGTTTGAATATATGTTCGTGGATGATCCTTTCCAGTACTTTACCCAAATGACTTGTAAGAATTATAGCTCGATAGTTGTCTGCTAGCCGCGGGTCACACTTTTTGAATACCGGCATCATGATCGCACGCTTACATTCAGACGGTACCTCCTTGCTATCTAGAGATGCCTGAAACAAGCTAGTGACTGAAGGAGCCAAATGTTGACTCAACACCCTGAGTAGATGCGGATGAATATCATCAGGACCTGAAGAATATAAAGACGACAAATGTGATAAACTTCAAGCCACATCATCCACATAGATTATAATGGGAGTACGCGTACTTTGACGAACATATGACCAAAAGCGTTTGGGCGAGCTATTTAAAGATTACACAATTTGGTCCTCATACTCCATACATTTCTTAATTCTGGGGCGTTTATATGCATTTAGAGCAAGTTTGAATTATTATTCATTGACCGCCAAAAGAGCAAAGCTCAAAACAGGAACATCATAGTGAAAAGAGATAGAAATAAAAAATAGTCAACAAAATAGCTGAAACAAGTCAGGATTCAAGGCGGAATTCAGCACGAAGATAATTTTTCAATTCTGATACATGTGTGGCCTCAACAACAGTAGATGGTAATTTATTCCAATGTTTGACAATTCGATGTCTTATGTCACCTCGGTTCCGCTTCGGTCCCAGTTTGTGTACCAGTTTAAGCTTGTGTCCTCGTAGATTTTCATTAGCAGAAAGTGTAAATAGAGGGTTAAAAACGTGCTTAAAAGAATGCAGTGTCCTCCACACCAACATCAAATCTGCTTTAATTAAGGACGTCTCAACATCGCATATGCCTAGAACGTCTAGTCTCTGAGGGTAGGGAATATCTCGAATAGAAGAAACCATATGGCTAGCTTTACGGAGAATGCCCTCAAGTAAACGCAAATCACCCTTAGATTGTGGAAAGAATGCTGATGTTCATATAGCATATGAGAAAGGACAATCTAGGGTAACAGCACCCTAAATGAGTCAACATCTATTGAACCTAGCGTTCTGTGTAGTAGCCCTAGGATGCGTTGACATTTGCTTACAATATATCTTACATTAAGACCCGATGACAGATTATTAGATAATATAATACCGAGATCCTTGACTTGATCAACATTCTTAATGGTAGCACCGCCTAAAGTGTACGAGCCAGAGTACATCTACTGACCTAAATGCATGTGATAGGACTTTTCTATGTTAATAGTAAGATCATGTGAGTTGCACCACGAGTGTATAAAATCTATGTCCTTCTGAAGCCGGTTATGATCTGAAGGATCCCGAATACCATTCCAAATTTTGATATCATCGACGTACATCAAAAATGAGCAATTGACATGACATATGTTATTGACATAAATGTTGAACAGAGTAGAACTTATGACTGAACCTTGAGGTACGCCACTTGACATTGTTTGCCAACGTGATAGTGTTTTTAGCTTTCACCGCAAATAACCTATCTTGGAGGAAACAATTTAACCATCGAAGGATACTACCTCTAATGCCCACATCAAATAATTTACTAATTAAAATGGTATGATTAACCCTATCGAAGGCCTTTGATAAATCGAAAAACAGAATATCAACTCCGTGTCCAACCTTCAAGGAATCACACCAGCTAGCCTGTGCACTAACTAAATTAGTAGTAGTGGACGACCCATGTAGGAAACCATGTTGATGAACATTTAGAATACAATATTTTTCTAGGTATGATGTCAGAGAGCGCAAAATTAGCTTTTCCAGAATCTTGCATGTCTCACAAGTTAGACTCACTGGTCTATAATTTCCAGCAGCAGATCTTGAACCTTTCTTGAAAATGGGCTTAATGGTTGCTTTTTTCCACTCAAAAGGTAAAATTCCTGAATCTATAAAGCAACGGTAAATAAGCCAAAGCGGAAAGCTTAGTGCTGATGCAGCCTCTCGCGATACGATCGATGGTATATTATCAGGACCACTAATGGACGAAGGTTTTGACTTTCTAAGCTCATCGAATACATTTAGAACATAGAATTCGACACTGGATAATATAGGGTGATCTATAATATCAGATGAAAGTAACTGATCGCTATCATTTGAAGGACTCGATACGCTAGGAAGTTCATAGTAAAAACATAAAAAAAACAGAAAATAAAGAAATAAAAGGTGAAACTGTCATTATCGTGATTTAATAATTGCCTTGAACTTCTGGACGGAACCGCTGTCGATTGTCGATGCATGAAGATTGTTCCACAGGTCAGCAATGCGATCACTTATCGTAACACAATTTGTTTTGGGACGGAGTCTGCGCTTTATCATAAGTCTGTGGCCTCGTAGTCGACCCGGTGGACGAATTGTAAACATAGACTTCGAAACATGTCCAGGTATAGACAGTGACCGCCATACATACACTAGGTCGGCGTCAGACAGCGAACGTTCAACAGTGTGTACATTCAACAATGCCAGTCTCTGGGTATAGTTGAAAGATCTAATACCCCGTTTGACTAGAAGAGATCGTTTTACTAGAAGAGATCGTAGGGACGCATCCACCCATACAGGATGCTTCAGTCTTTTTCGAATTGAGCATACAGGTGTATGTGTCAATAATATTGAGAGTAAAGTATTTCGGAAAAAGTCCCACGCTTCTGTATTCCTAAAATATAATCAAATTAAAAATAGGAAATGTGTAGGTATTATATGAAATATAATACCTACAAAAATACCTAATTTAGATAAAATCGATTAACTAACAAGATTCCCCATCAGCTTTTTCAAATTTAGATATGAGGTAATATTATTACCTTAGAAAAATAACGATCGTATCGAATAAGAGGAAGATTTGCGTAAACCTAGCTTTAAACCAAAAATTAGTAAATAAAAAAATAAGTCGATACGAACTCTGTTGCACTCAGTATTTGCTTTTTGTATACTTGCTTTTAATAAAGATCTACAATGCAACGCTAAACAATATGTTATCTCATGTAGCTATGAATGCGCAGTCGTCGTTTGATTGAAAATTATAGCAATGTAAGCAACTCGGTCGTTTTCGCCGGATTAAGATATCTAAAATTATATTTTCACTGTCAATAGTATTTAAAAAGCCGAACTCAAGGACCGATGATGCAGATTTGAGTTCTAATATTGCAAAAATAATGTGATAAAGGAAAACAAATTATTTACGATAAAATATACTAAACTCTATAAAGAAAACATGTAATTACAAGTGAATCAACAGCCGCGATCAGCACATTCGTCTCTTTATGGATACATGACAGCTAAATTAGCAAAACCATCAGCGAAGCGAAAGTGACATTTTAATAATTTGGTATATTTTAAGAATTTGAGATGACCATTACCAAACATTGCTTCTTGTGAATGCATTAGCATTATGCTCTTGTTTTGTAGCCAATTAACTATTTTAAGCATTAAACAGCGTTTATACATGAATCTGTTTTACTGTAGTCTCACCACATTACATTTTACTTAACCGTATTTTACTGTCTGGTTACATTTGGATCTAAATTGCGCAGAATCACAAGTAAAAAAATGGGTTGTCTTATTAAATATTGTTTCATATAACATATATTCAATGTATCAACTTAAATGTAACCATTTATCTGTAGGCATTATTGCTATAATAGAAAGGTCAGACGGGATAAATGATAGACCAAGTTATAGAGATTCAACATGATTGCTTGTAAGTATTGTGTCCGATATGTTGACAAAGTTATCTGTATTAATATGTTCCTCGAGTTTCCATGATCATATTAATTAGTTACTACATAATACGTTATTTCGTGTCAAATGTCGAAAAATTAATGCGCTTATCGGGCTAAAAGTAATCATATCACAACTCAAGTCATTGCATTCATCAGCGACAAGATATTTCAAACGAAAATATCGATGGAAACTTGAAGAACATATTAATACGAATAACGGTATCAACATGTCGGATAAAAGATACTTACAAGGAATCAGGCTGAATCTATCACTTAGTTTATCATTTATCCCATCGGAAAAAGAATTCAAGAGAACTGAACTTATAAGCAATCTGAGAAGGATGATTAACAGAATTATTCCGAAAAAATGTTCCCGAACAACCAATAATCGACCACTAATCGATAAGCGCATCAAAGCCATTTTCATTATTTCTTTTTAAAGCGTAACCGATCGCTTTTTTAAACATTGGAAAATGTTTAAATATACAAAAATGTATATTTGAAAATGTTTGCAATGATCCTTACTGTGCAACTCATCGATGTTATATTGTAATAGGACAACATCATGCGTGCAACTGACTGTAAGCCTTATCTTTAAAATATCAGTAGAATAAGTTTGATTGAAGATATTTCAGAAATAACATTTTTACATGTAAGCTAAAAGGTAAGTATCCCAAAACAGGAAAAAAGTACTCTTGGATTGACTGTTATATTGATGAATACAATTGCTCATCACCTAGACTCGAATAGAATGGTTAATTAATCAGCATGAAATCCATTCGACATAAGTTGAGCAAATACTTTTCATATTATAAGTATCCTTCCGACACAAGTAAGGTGGGTGCCCATAACGATCACTGCAATAGGTGACATTGATAACATATAAATGACTATCAAAGGGTATCAAAGTACTTGCTTTGGCTGTATATTGCTATAGAAGAATGACGACAGCCAAGCGATTGTATGATAAGCAAACTTTCAAAAATGTATATTTGAAAATGTTTGCATGATCCTTACTGTGCAACTCATCGATGTTATATTGTAATAGGACAACATCATGCGTGCAACTGACTGTAAGCCTTATCTTTAAAATATCAGTAGAATAAGTTTGATTGAAGATATTTCAGAAATAACATTTTTACATGTAAGCTAAAAGGTAAGTATCCCAAAACAGGAAAAAAGTACTGGCAATCGCTTCACACCAATTGATGCAAAAATATATAAAATGCCGTCAAGCTATGCAATGGTCAATAACAATATGAGGAAATTAAAAAGAAAAGTATTAAAAGAATTCAGAAATAATGCTAACATTGCCGTAAGGAACGCTGATAAAGGAATCAAAATCGTGGTCTGGTCTAAAACTGATCATGATGTTGAAGCACATCGTCAATTATCAAGTAACTCCTACCAAAAAATTTCAAAAGAATAAATACAAAGATCAAAGGTAAATGTTGAAAACAAAATCAAAGAAATCTTTGAAGATGTTACATTTATAAAGACGATCATTGTCAATAAACCACGACAAGGTAAGTTCTACGTTCTACTCAAAATACACAAGATAAGCACACTTTGCCCTAGACGACTAATTATAAGTAACTGTAGAATAACAACAGAAAAACTCTCAAGTTACTCTCACGGTCAAAGTCATTCAACACTAATAAAGTCTTCTTAATATCTAGGTAACACAGATGACTTGCGAAAGTTTTACAGCATAAACAAACAAATTGACAATTGATCAATCATAATAACCTTGGACGTAGAGAGAGCTTATGCACCTCAATTACTCAAGAAAAAGTTATAAAAGGTCTTAAAGAACAGTTTATCAAAGTTAAAATGGATGAAGACTGCGTTGAAAAAATCAGCGAGCTTCTACGGCTGGTTCTGGAAAACAATATATTTAAATTCGAAGGACAGACATACGAGCAAACAAAATGTATCGCAATAGGTAGCCCGGTTGCGCCCGCTTATGCTGGCCTGTATGTTGCAAATATAGAAGATAGGTGCTTTGCCACCCAACAAATCTTATCTGCCGTGTGGATACGATACATTGACCGCGTGTTATTTGTATGGGATGATGAACGAGACAAATTAGACCAATTTATACAAAATTTGAATAAATTTAGCGAAATAATGTTCACACTTTCCGAACCAGATAATGAAAAAATTACATTTCTAGACGTAAACATCTATAAAGATCCTTCAGGCATTTGACAGATTACACTACATCATAAGTTTGATGGAACTCAATCAATCACGCCAGCAGTGCACATGCACCCAAAATAAAACGCCTACTAATCCGTAATGAGTTCATAAGAGTGAAGAGAATATGTTCAACCTAACAAGTTTGTGAGATAAATATATACGATATTAAAAAAAACAATTTTTCCCGTCAGTTCCGCTCGCTACTTAACTAACGACTACTTACAACTAACCCGAACTGCTTACAACTAACGACTTGCAGACTAAAGGAGTTTAAACATTCTTGATTATAACTAACTAATTGACATCTTATTATGGCAAAGAGAAAGCTAACTTAAAATGTCGGGCAGCAACTCAAGTCCGTCAAGAAAACTTAGATAGAAAAGCAAATTAGATGAGACAACAAGAACTGAAATGTTTGGACTTACGTTGCCATATTTTTCACTGATGAAGACAACGTTTTAAATCGGAATTTCCTCTGCGGCTTCTGTTGTGCTGCCCACGTAGGTAAGCTAATGAAGCATGACCACTCAAACGGTAGAGACGTTCTGAACGTTAACGAAACAGATTTGTGCTCAATAAATGAACTGAATGATGTCTCTCAGTCGACTCAAACCGCTGGTATACATGGACCATCAACAAACGACAAAATATCTTCCAAGCGATCGTCGTCATCTGTTTGCTTACTAACTCCTTCGTCATCTATGAATCCCGTTCTTGAAACTTCTCTCACACACTCTTCGTTTAACTAGGGATAAAACTTCCCTTAATCTTCATCTTCCTAACAATGCAAACTGTAAAGGCTTTCATCTCGTACCTCATTTTTCATAGTCCTCCTCACATCTAAATACATCTTATACCTTTTTCTTCTCTACACGTACTCCTTACTCTACCTCCACCGTATCACTTCTCAATAATTTACATCCTTCCGTCAAAATCATCTCCAGTAACATCTCCGATCAACCGATTCAACAATCCACTCCCGTCACACATGCTCCAACCGTATCACCTATCAATAATTTACATCCTTCCGTCAAAATCATCTCCAGTAACATCTCCGATCAACCGATTCAACACTCCACTCCGGTCACACATGCTCCAAACTATCTTAAATCTTCACTTAGCACCCCTATAATTCCCACGATTATCTGCTCGTCTGCTTATATCAGGTCTGTCCATCCAACACTTCCACGTAATCGTTTTCCTTCACGCGATCGAAGCATTATCATATCTAACTTAAAGCTTCCCGAATATGCTTCTCCTTAATGTGGCCTCGATTATGATGTATCTGCTTTCAGGTCTACTTCTCAACCATTCTTCCTGATAATAATCCATCCCTTTTCAATAATATCGCGCCTGTACCTTTTATCCGTTTAAACAAATCCACTAATTCCAATCATATCAATCGTCCACTCCTAAACATCGTTTTCCGACATAGTTCACATGCATCCTAGGTACTCTCCAAACGTTTTAAACTTCTTACCACTTCGTATACTTGTCGTATATTTCCTGACCGCTTCCCTTTTGATATTGCCTAGCTTAATTTAGCTCGCATTGAGAAACATCGACGTGAAACAAACGGTGAGTCATCCTTATTAATACGTCAAATTAACGGAAATTTTCACGTCGTGCACACAAGGCCAAAAATTCGATGGCGTGCCAACTCTCCCCCTTGTCTTCTTCGCTAGTCGATCTCGCTCCTGAACATACTTTTCGTCTTAGTCTATTCAACACTCGCTCCATTCTTCATAAAGCTGATATGCTCCTTGATATCTTCGATCAATTATCTATCGATATTCTCTGCATTACCGAATCCTGGCACTCTGACTCCGACGATCTTGTTATTCGTCGTCTATGTCGCTCTGGTTGTTCTCTAGTTTAATCAGCTCGTCCAATTGCCTCTCATACATCTACTTATTTTAAACATGGCGGTATTGTTGTCATTGCTCGTCACCCAATGTCTCTACGTAAAATTAATGCTAACATCCGTTCCACTTTCGAATTGCTAATATGCAGATCATCAACTCCTTTCCTCTCGAACTTGTGCTTGTATACCGTCCTTGTTCAGTTGCCGCTCACGTATGTTAGTGAACAACTTTGATGATCTTGTGTCTCACTGCTCATTGTCTTATACTCCTTTTGTTCTCAGTGGCTTTAACATTCGTCTTGATCACCCGGCTGACTCTATCACTTTAACTAATCGTTTTTCTGATTTTAATTATAAATTAATTTCAACAAGCCCAATTCATATTCACGGTGATGCTCTTGACATCATTGCTGTACCTAACTGCTTCAATGATTATACCTCCTTGTCAGTTACTGATCCTGGTTTGTCCGATCATTTCTTTGTCACTCTTACTCTTACTCGTCCCCATCCTCCTTCTTCGCCTCCACCATTATCCACACCAAGTCGACCTTGAAAACTTCTCGATATCCCTATTCTCTGCACAGCCTTACTCAATTCTTCACTCTTTTCACTTCATCTTAACTATCTCTTTCCCGATGATCTCTTCATTCTGTTTGATTATAAACTTACGAGCATCCTTAATAACCTTCCGCCTATTCGACTACGACGTTTTCAGCTCTCGCGTCATGCTCACTGGTTCGATTCAGACTATAGTCTTTCTAAGTGTCTGCTCAGTCACTCTTTTCGTGTGTTTAATCGCTTTCTTAAACGTTCTCCAACCTCACTCACTCAAATTCTCCATGCTTCCTATCTTTCTCTCCGCCGTTCCCATCTCATTCGTATGCGAAATAAACGTACTCTCTTTTGACGAAATTAACTCGAAACGTCGGCCAACTCTAAATATCATTGAAAAATCTTAAACTCTATTCTTTCACGATCATCTACCCATTGCAACATAAATCCTGATAAATTTTCCTCGTATCTGCAATCTAAGCTATCTAATTTAATTTCAGTTCTACCCATATGCCCCTTGTCTCCTTTCATATCTTTAAATACTTCCCTCCCTAAGCTCTTCCACCTTCGTCCCGATTCGTCTGACGAAGTTTCTTCCGTTCTTCTGTCATTACCTAATAAAACCTCTCCTTCTGATCCAATTCCCACCCACTTGCTTAAAAAATCTGCTCATCTATCTCACACTTCCTAACCACATTGTTCAACTTGTCTATCCTCAACCGCACATTTCCTTCCAACTATAAATACGCCACTGTTCGCCCTCTTCTCAAAAAGCAATCTCTCAATCCTTCACTACCATCTTCGTACAATCATATATCACTTCTCCCAACCCTCTCTAAACTCCTAGAACGTCTTGTTCTCAAGCAAGTTAATGCAGACATATTTTCTCCAACTTGTTCCGTCCCTTCCAAGCTGCTTTTCGCTCGAATACTCTACTAAAATTGCCTGTCTTGAAGTTTATAACGACTTTCTCATCTCGCGCGATCAAAAATTATGCAGTGTCATAGTTTCTCTTGATCAATTATCTGCTTTCGACATTGTCGATCACTCGATTCTTCTCCATCGTCTTCGTAATGATTATGGCTTTTCATTACCCACTGTATCATGGCTTTCTTCATATCTATCAAACCGTAATTTTTGCGATTGTTCTTACTCTTCTTTTTCCCGTCCTTCTTCCATCCCGTTCGGTGTTCCACAAGGCTCCGTATTAGGCCCTTTGCTTTTTTCTCTTCTTCACAGTGATTTGTCTTCTATTTATCATACATTTAACTTCCATGTTATGCAATATGCTGATGACATTCTCATCAATGCTAACGCACCTGCTTATCGTATTCATGATCTTAGTGTTTCTGCTTCCAGGTGTCTTGCCTCAATTTTCAATCATCTTTCTTCTCTTCGTCTTTCTATGAATTCTAATAAATTAAAAATAATGTGGATCCTTCCTCGACGCATCGGCGTAGAACCTCTTTCCGTATCATTAAATTCTACAATTCTTCCTATCGTTGACAATCTCTTTTTCTAGGCTTCTATTTCGACAACAGACTTTCACTTAAACATTTCGTTAAATATAAAGTACACTCATCTACCTTGATTCTCCGCAACCTCAGTCAAATTCGTAGATTGATCGATTTCCCTTCATGTATGACTATCATATCTTCTCTCATTTATTCAAGACTTGATTACTGTCTTAGTATATTTTCCAACTCACCTAAATCCACTCTTCTTCCTTTACAACGTATCATCAACGCAGCCGTCCGAATTCTCATCCGTCTTCGTTGTTTTGATCACAATCCCACTATGTTGTTTCTCTCGATTGGCCTACTATTTATTGTCGTGTTCAAATTCGTCTTCTTATCATTGCTTTTCGCCTTATAACTTTTTATACCCCTTCATTTCTCAACCTTTCTTTTCTCGACAATTCTCGTCCCGTTTACTGTTCATTGCGTTCCCGTAATTCCCTTCTTTTACATGTCCCAAACTACTCTACCTCTGTTGTCTTCCGCTCTTTCGTTTTGGCTGCTCCTCTCTCGTGGAATCATTTGTCCATTAATATCCGCCAATTAAACATCAATGATGTGCTTCAAACGCCAAATCCAATTCCATTTCAACAATAAACTAATTAATCTGTGAATTTTGCTTTTCTTTTTTTGTTAGTGGTCATGTAAGCGTGCAGTTGGCACGCATTTGCCACATTAAATAAATTATTATTTTTCTTCACATGAAAGTTTAGTTGAGCTAAATTTTTGATAAAAAACAAAAAATTGATTTATTTTTACGTTGTATATGCGTGCTGGCGCACGCTTACATGACCACGAAGAAAAAAGTCTAAATCATGTGTCGAGAAGATGGAAACGAAGGAGGTATTTGAATGTGATAAAAGAAGGAGCGCGGCGGACGCCGAAAGGGATCTGATTCCAGGCTAGGAGAGTGGCGACGAGAAAGCATCAAATACCGTACTTGTTAGAGTAATTGGGAACGTGGAGTAAAAGGAAATGACGAGAAAGCAACGATATAGAGGTGGGGCGAGTGTCGTCTAAGAAAGAGAGGTTGATGAACGATGGCGAGCCGACAGTGATGATACGAACAGTGATGAGAAGGCGAAGTTGGATGCGGATATGGATGGTGGGCCAGGCGAGTTGGTCAAGATATGTGGATGTGTAGTCGAAGCGACGGAGACGTAGAAGCACTCGAACGGCGAAGTTGATGATGCGTTGTAAAAATAGGCAAAATGAATTGGCAAAAAAGCTAAGGCAGTAATCGATTTTAGTAAAGAGAAGCGATAAAAAAAGAGACATACAAGAACGGAAGTCTATAAGGGGCCGGATACAGTGGATGCCACGGAGAATTAACTTAGACGAGTGGACCTTGTCACAGACGAAGGGTTTGAGGAAAATGTGATCATCTAAATGGAATCCTAAGAAAGTGAGATTATGGACAATTGGGACGATTGATGAGGCAAAATATGCAGGGTTAGGAGATATGTTAGGTTGACGTGGGAGGATCCACATTATTTTGAACTTGTCTGGGTTTATAACGAGATGAAGTGGGAAAGACGTTTGTAGATATAAGAAAGACAGTTGGAGGCAGAAATGACGATATCGTGTATGCGATAGGTTGGTGCATGAACATAGATGAGGATGTCATCTACGTATTGCATGACGTTAAAGGAATCAGGTTTAGTAAACGGAGAGAGATCGCCAAGTGGAAGAGGGAAAATCAGGGGACCTAGAATTAAACCTAGTGGGCCCCGCAGAAAATAGGAAGGGGAGAATGATGAATATGAACATACTCGAAAAGAACGGTCGGATAGATATGAGGCAAACCATGCTACGGATGAAGAAGAAAAGCCGTAATCATAACGAAGGCGAGAATGAATGATGGAGTGTTCGACGATTTCGAAGACGGAGGAGAGGTTGAAGGGGGTTGAGAACACTATATAGAGCCTTGTCTCGATAAATGAGTAAGTCGTTGTAAACTTTCATGCAGGCGACTTCTGTGGAGTGATTAGAGCGTAAAGCGGATTGGAAAGTAGGGTACAGATTGGGTGAAGAGAGATAAACGTTGATCGTATTATAAAGTTAAAAAAGTCTTTGTTATTAAAACTCTTACAATTATTATCACCTTAAAAAAGTTAAAAATCTAAAGTAAATACATTTCGACTACAATCTTCCACGATAACCAACGACAACCTTCGACGATATCCGCTCGCTACTTACAACTGACGACTACTTACAACTAACGTGAACTGCATACAACTAACGACTTGCAGACTAACGGAGTTTAAACATTCTTGATTATAACTAACTAATTAACATTTTATTATGGCAAAGAGAAAGCTAACTAAAAATGTCGGCCAGCAACTTAAGTCCGTCAAGGAAGCTTACATCAAAAAGCAAATTGGATGCGACAACAAGAACTGCAATGTTTGGACTCACGTTGCCATTCCTTTCACTGATGAGGACAACGTTTCAAATCGGAATTTCCTCTGCGGCTTCTGTTGTGCTGCTCTCGTAGGTAAGCTAATGAAGAATGACCACTCAAACGGTGGAGACGTTCTGAACGCTAACGAAACAGATTTGTGCTCAATAAATAAACTTGATGATATCTCTCAGTCGACTCAGACCGCTGTTATACATGGAACATCAACAAACGACAACATATCTTCCAATCTATCGTCGTCATCCGTTTGCTTACTAACTCCTTCGTCATCTATGAAACCCGTTCTTGAAACTTCTCTCACACACTCCTTCGTTTAACTAGGGATAAAACTTCCCTTAATCTTCATCTTCCTAACAATGCAAACAGTAAAGGCCTTCATCTCGTACCTCATTTTTCCTATTCATCCCCACATCTAAATACATCTCATACCTCTTTCTTCTCTTCACGTACTCCTTACTCTACCTCCACCGTATCACTTCTCAATAATTTACATCCTTCCGTCAAAATCATCTCCAGTAACATCTCCGTTCAACCGATTCAACAATCCACTCCTGTCACACATGCTCCAACCGTATCACCTATCAATAATTTACATCCTTCCGTCAAAATCATCTCCAGTAACATCTCCGATCAACCGATTCAACACTCCACTCCTGTCACACATGCTCCAAACTATCTTAAATCTTCACTTAGCACCCCTGTCATTCCCACGTTTATCTGCTCTTCTGCCTCTACTACTACCAGGTCTGTCCGTCCACCACTACGTAATCGTTTTCCTTCGCGCGATTGATGCATTATCATATCTAATTTAAAGGTTTCCGAATCTGCTTCTCCTCAATGTCGCCTCGATGATGATGTATCTGCTTTCAGGTCAATCATAGCAACCATTCTTCCTGATAATAATCCATCCCTCTTCAATAATATCGCTCCTGTATCCTTGATCCGTTTAAACAAATCGACTTAATCCAATCATCTCAGCCCTACACTCCTAAAAATCGTTTTCCGACATAGTTCACATGCATCCTTGGTACTTTCCCAACGTTTTAAACTTCTTACCACTTCGTCTACTTGTCGTATCTTTCCTGACCGCTTCCCTTGTGATATTGCCTAGCTCAATTTAGCTCGCATTGAGAAACATCGACGTGAAACAAACAGCGAGGCATCCTAATCTTTACGTCAAATCAATGGAAATTTTCACGTTGTACACACAAGGCCAAAAATTCGATGGCGTCCCATCTCTCCCCCTTGTCTTCTTCGCTAGTCGATCTCGCTCCTAAGCATACTTTTCATCTTAGTCTATTCAACACTCGCTCCATTCTTCATAAAGCTGATATGCTCCTTGATATCTTCGATCAATTATCTATCGATATTCTCTGCATTACTGAATCCTGGCATTGTGACTCCGACGATCTTGATATTCGTCGTCTATGTCGCTCTGGTTGTTCTCTAGTTGAATCAGCTCGTCCAATTGCTTCTCATACATCTACTGCTTTTAACCATGGCGGTATTGTTGCCATTGCTCGCCACCCAATGTCTTTATGTAAAATTAACGTTAACATCCGTTACACCTCGTTCGAATTACTCATATGCAGATTATCAACTCCTTTCCCTCTGGAACTTGTGATTGTATACCGTCCAGGTTCAGTTACCCCATCACGTATCTTCTTTAACGACCTTGCAGATCTAATGTCTCACTGTTCATTGTCTTATACTCCTTTTGTTCTCGGTGACTTTAACATTCGTCTTGATCGCCCGGCTGACTCTGACTCTATCACTTTAACTAATCTTTTTTCTGATTTTAACTATAAATTACTTTCAACAAGCCCAACTCATATTCTCGGCGGTGCTCTCGACATCATTGCTGTCCCTATCTGCTTCAATGACTATACTTCCTTGTCAATTACTGATCCCGGTTTGTCCGATCATTTCCTTGTCACTCTTACTCTTACTCGTCCCCATCCTCCTTCTCCGCCTTTACCATTATCTACACCAAGTCGACCCTGGAAGCTTCTCGATATCCCTATTCTCTGCACAGCCTTACTCAATTCTTCACTCTTTTCACTTCATCTTAACTATCTCTCTCCCGATGATCTATGCATTCTGTTTGATTCTGAACTTATGTCTATCATCAATAAACTTCTGCCTAGTCGACTCCGACGCTCTCAGCGCTTGCGCCATGCTATCTGGTTCGATTCTGACTGTAGTCTTTCTAAGCGTCGACTCCGTCACTCTTTTCGTGTGTATAATCGCTTTCTTAAACGTTCTCCCAAATCACTCCCTCCAAATCTCCGTGATTCCTACTTTTCTCTACGCCGTTCACATCTTATTCTTATACGTACTAAACGTACTCTCTTTTGGCGAAATCAACTCGAGTCATCTTCCAACTCTAAATCTCATTGGAAAATCTTAAACTCAATTCTTTCACGATCATCTACCCATTGCAACATAAATCCTGATAAATTTTCCTCGTATCTGCAATCTAAGCTATCTAATTTACTTTCCCTACTACCTACAGCCCTCTTGTACCCTCGCTTTTCTTTAAATGCTTCGCTCCCAGAGCTATTCTACCTTCTTCCCGTTTCATCTAATGAAGTCTCTTCGGTTCTGCTGTCATTACCTAATAAAACCTCTCCCTCTGACCCGATTCCCACTCACTTGCTTAAAAATATCTGCTCCTCTATCTCACCCTACCTAACCACATTGTTCAACTCGTCCATCCGTATCCGTACATTTCCTTCCATCTGGAAATGCGCTACTGTTCGTCCTATCATCAAAAAGCAATCTCTCGACTCCTTACTATCATCTTCGTACCGTTCAATCTCACTTCTCCCAACCCTCTCTAAACTCCTTGAGCGTCTCGTTCTCAAGCAAGTTAATACATATCTCTTTTCCTCTAACTTGTTTCCTCCCTTCCAAGCCGCTTTTCGCTCTAATCACTCTACTGAAATTGCCTGTCTTAAAGTTTATAATGACTTACTCATCTCGCGCGATCATAAATTATGTAGTGTCATAGTTTCTCTTGATCTATCGTCTGCTTTTGACATCGTCGATCACTCGATTCTTCTCCATCGCCTTCGTCATGATTATGGCTTCTCTTTACCCACTGTATCATGGTTTTCTTCATATCTATCAAACCGTACATTTCGCGTCTATTCTAACTCTTCTCTCTCCCATCCTTCATCCATTCCGTCCGGTGTTCCACAAGGCTCCGTATTAGGCCCTATGCTTTTCTCTCTTTTTCTCGGTGATTTGTCTTCGATTTCTCATAAATTTAACTTCCATGTTATGCAATATGCTGATGACATTCTCATCTATGCTCATGCACCTGTTTATCGTATTCACGATCTTAGTGTTTCTGCTTCGGACTGTCTTGTCTCAATTTCCAATCATCTTTCTTCCCTTCGCCTTTCTCTGAATCCTGATAAATCCAAAATTATGTGGATCCTACCTCGACGCTTCGGCTTAGAACCTCCCTCCGTATCATTAAATTCTACAATTCTTCCTATCGTTGATAATCTCGTTTTCCTAGGCTTTCATTTCGACAACCGACTTTCACTTAAACCTTTCGTTAGTGATAAAGTACGCTTATCTACATTGATACTCCTCAATCTCCGTCAAGTTCGTAGATTGAATCGATTTCCTTTCTTGTATGACTCTCATATCTTCTCTTCTTTTCTCAAGACTTGATTACTGTCTTAGTCTATTTTCCAACTCACCTAAATCCACTCTTCTTCCTTTACAACGCATCATCAACGGTGCCGTCCGAGTTCTCCTCCGTCTTCGTCGTTTTGATCACACATCCCACTATCTTGTTACTCTTGATTTGCCTACAATTTATTGTCGTGTTCAAATTCGTCTTCTTATCATTGCTTTTCACCTTATAACTTCTCATACCCCTTCATTTCTCAACCTTTATTTTCTCGACAATTCTCGTACTTTGTATTGTACTCTGCGTTCCCGTAATTCCTTTCTTTTACATGTCCCAATCTACTCTACCTCTTTTGGCTTCCGCTTCTTCGTTGTGGCTGCTCCTCTCTTGTGGAATCAACTGCCTATTCATATCCGCCAATCAACATCTATGCCGTGCTTCAAACGCCAAATCCAATTCCATTTCAACAATTAACTAATTATCTGTGACTTTTGATGTTCTTTTTTTGTTTGTTAGTGGTCATGTAAGCGTGCATTTTGCACGCATTTGCCACGTTAAATAAGTTATTGTATTATTATAAAGTGTAGGGAGTAGTGAAATGTGGCGATATCTAAAAGGAAGTGAGGGGTCTAGCGTTCGTTTTTTAAGGAGGGGACGAACGATGGCGGATTTCCAGTGTGAAGGGAATATACGACTGCGGATGGACGAGATTAACAAGATTGTGAGGAAAGGGGATATCGATGAGCATATGGATTTAAGTATGAGGGTATGCAGTGGATCGGGATGTGAGGTTTTGTTGGCAAGAGCATGAGGACATATGATACTTCGACTGTTGAGACAGGGATGAGATGAACGAGTTCCGGTTGGATGAGGCGAGTAGCAGTGAGATAGAATGGAGACGGGTTGTGAGAGAACAACGTAGATAATTTTGTCTGAAGAAATGACGAATAATCATGGGGATTGATTTTGCAAGCCGATGATGAGTGAGAAAGGATTGTGTTAAAAGTATGCTAGAGAGACTTGGAGTTTAATGAAGTTCTGATTTTATGTTAGCAGAAGTTGCATTTGGTACGTAATAGGTTAAGATGAGACCGGCGGAGAGCAAGATAGAAGTCACTGAGAGATGCAGTGATCAAGCGGAAATCACGTCTGAGAGAGTGGTGATAGACTCGAAAAGCATGATAGTTGGTATATTCGACTCTGGTGATTCAAATAATATGAAAAAGAAACAGTTTTCATAATTGAAAATTTTTAGAAAGAATGCTTGATTATTAGAGCTGGATCAAAGAAAATTGATTTTTTTGATATTTCGATAACTTCTGTTTACATCTTTACAAAATTGCTAATTCATTTTAATTTTCTGAAGATACTAACAGAAGTTAGCGAAATAACAAAACAATTTCCTATTTTCTTTGATCCAGCTGCAATAATTTTTTATTAATAATGGATCAACTATTTTAAAAAATGTATTTTTTTATCAAAAAAATAATTCTTAAGGGTTTTTACTAACTTTTACTTTATATACTTTTTATATGTTATGAACAATTGTCTATTAATGAGGTATTTAATGTTTCAGGTCGTAATATGCACTACACACTTTTATTTTTAATTTCTAAAAATTTTCTAAAAAATATCTCGTAATATGATTAGCCTCGGTTAAAAGCCGAATACGCACGTATATATCTTACTAATCTTCCGTTATGAAAAATATGAGAACCGAAAAAGGTGATATTTAATAAATATTTTGCTATAAATCATATTGCAACATGAGAAATAAATTCACAACATTAAAAATACTTGAGAAGTTGAAATTTTAAGAATTTATTATAAACCATTTTCCACCGACTCTTCTACTTTTTTTATAAATACTGTTCTTCAAGACAACGGATTGTTGCATGGAATCAACTCCCTCTCGACGTCCGCCGCGCCCCCTCCTTTATCACATTCAAACACCTCCTCCGTTCACACCTTCTCGACACCTGATTCACAGTCTTGTTTTGTTGTAGTCATGTGAGCGTGCGCTGGCACGCATTTGCCACGTTAAAATAAATCCTTTTTTTAACGGATTAATGGCAGTTTCTCCTTATGCATAGGTACTCGGATAATTGCTGACAGCAAAGAAGTTGCCAATGCATTTGCCCAGACCATCTTTACCATCGTAAAGCAAAACCTTAATTATGATGGTCAAATAATCAAGTTCCCGTAAACTCTTTTTTCGAAAATTTTCATCAGCGACGTATACAACCAATTCGTACAATTAAAACGATGTAATTCCGCAGGTCCTGATGGCGTACCTTCGTTCTTATTAAGATAATTATCTTCATATATTTGTCGACCTTTGCATCGGATATTTATGTTTTCGCTATCGCATTCGGTGATTTACGAGTATTATTCTAAATCTATAATCTTTCAAATTTTCAAAAAAATAGATCATTCTTGTGCGAAAAAATACAGACCCGTTAGTCTTAACGGCATGTTCGAATTTATTAAAAGGTTTGATCGTGAGAAACATAAATTAACACGTTTTTACTATTAATCTTGAATGCTGCGCAGCATGGATTCCGATCACATAGATCAACATGTTCAAATATATTAATTGCTCGTGATGATTGAACGTGTACTTCGAATATTTGTCCTGATATGGATGTAATATCTGTAAATTTATCGCGTGCGTTCGACACAATTAATCATCACATCCTTATCGACAAACTAATCAAATAGTATTTTGATCCTCTCTGATTATCAATTGGATTTCATCATATCTAAACGGCGAAAGTTGTGCAGCTCGAGTCAATGGGGATACTACCGGAATGTTTCGAATACTACCGGAATGTTTCAATGATCGATTTTAGGACCGATTCTTTTCAATTTGTAAGTGAACGAGTTTCCTGTTTATTGAACTCTAAAGCTTTGCTATATGCCGATGATTTGAAACTTTCCAAATGTATTGTTAATGACTACGTCGTGCTGATCAATTTACTAATTAATGCGAAATGTGAATTCTTGATAATTTGTAGGTCCGCATTATTTCAACAATTACAAACAAGTTTTGCTCAAAAGAGAGAGCTGGTAAACTCAAACTCACCTTTCCAGTCTGGACATAGTCTTCACCATTCACAAAAACTGCCTCTCAAAATGTGCGGTGACCTGAAATAATATAGACTTATCTCAATATTCTTTCTACGTAGGCAACTGAGAGTTAGTTATTAATACTGACAAATGTACCTGCATATCGGTAAAACGTTCGTAGCTAATTCGTATCCATCCTTTATCACATTCAAACACCTCCTCCGTTCACACCTTCTCGACACATGATTTACTGTAATTATAGTAAATTTTCTACCTTTTAGAAAGTCTCTCCATTTCCTAATCGATTCGACTATGGCTGCAGCCTCACATTCTATGGCTGACTGTGATTGCTCGGCTTTGTTTAATGTTCGCGAGAAGAATGCAACAGGTCTACCTTCTTGCGATAGGATGGCAGCAAGTGCTATTACTGAGGCGTCTGTTTCTTTGGTAAACGGTTGATTGTCATCTATGGCTGATAGGGACGCATGAGCTATTTCGGCCTTTAGTTGGTTCAGGCAGGTGTTCTGTGCTTCGGTGAAAGGAAGACTGTCAGCGTTTAGGAGTGGGCGGATTGCTTCTGAGTAGCGCGGTATTCACTGGCTATAGTACGATAACATCCCAATGAGGCGTTTTAGTGCCTTAAGTGACGTTGGAGAAGGGGAGTCAAGAAGTGCCTGCAGTCTTTCAGGATCTGGTTGGATTTTGCCATCATGTATGAGATTACCTAGATATGTCAACTTTGATATCGAGTAGGAACACTTCTCGTGATTCAGCTTCATGTTGTACTTATCAAGTACCTTTCGAAAGGCCTCTAAGTTAGCATCGTGTTCCGCCATATCTTCACCAGCCACTACAATTTCGTCGACGTAAACAAAGGTTGCACTGAGATAGTTATTCTGGAGGATGCTGATCATTACTCGCTGAAAAGTGGCCACTGAGTTTGTAAGGCCGAACGGGATTCTCTTATACTGGTACAGCTGGCCATTGGCTTCGAAGGCAGTATATACTTTTTCTTCTTTATTTAGTGGGCACTGATAATATGCAGATTGTAAGTCTAGCTGGGAAAAGTATTTATACTTTGTTAGTTGCTTTATGAGATTATTGATTTTTGGCATTGGAAATGCGTCATGTTCGGTAAATCTGTTAATGGTCCTCGAGTAGTCTACTACCATACCACTTTTATTTCTTGATTTTACGACAAATACTTGTGCGCGCCAGGGTGAATTCGACTTTTCGATTATGTCTGATGATAGCAATTTGCGTATTTCTTCTTTGACATACTCTTGGTCTAATTTAGACTGATAGTTTGATTTTGTAGAGATGGGATGTATGTCACTAGATAGGTTGCTGAAGAATTGTGGTGGGTCGACATTGAGATGACCTACATAGCATAGATCTAGTGCGAGTTTTTGTCTTTCTGTGGATAGGAATGACACTTTAGCATTCCTTTTCATGAATTCCTGACCAAGGATGAACGGTGAGCATAGTTTAAGTAGCACCAGGAGCTTTAGTCCTCTATAGAGTCTATGTCCAACATGCATGCTTAAATAACAATGGCCAACGGTTGTTGACGTTTGATCAGCAGAGGCTAGATTGATGGTGTTTTTTGAGGGGTACATCCGAATATTGAGGCGATTGAGCGTATCTGATGAGATAAAGTTGCTTAAGCTGCCACTGTCGACGAGCGCGGATGTCGTGATATTACCAATTTTCACGTGTACCGAACTGTATCCGTGCATTGTTAGCGGGTATTAGGTTGCTAGTGTATTCACATTTAGAGCTGAACATTGAGTTTGCGATAATCTACACACGTTTGCATAGTGAACACGCTTTCCACATTTGTAGCAACTGGCGTCTTTGGCCGGGCATTTGGATCGATGGTGATAGGACCTTCCACAAAATTGGCATTTCTCGGTTTTCTTTTGGTCGGAACGAGTAGTTCGGAATTTGAAGACAGCCCCACAGTAGGAATCTCATCGGAGGCGCTGTGGGTTGAGTTGTTGGTTAGAGCAGAGAATTCGTTTGTAGAGGGAGCCTGCACATACTTTTGTGCCTCGATTTGAGCCGTTTCCATTGTTCGAGCAATGTTAGTGGCCATTTTGAGGGATCAATGATTTCTGCTCCAGAAGCTTTTGTCTGCTCTGAGGATCCTTAAGACCAGCTATGAAGGCTTCTCTGATTGCTTCATCTGCTTGTACTTTAGCCTATACTTCTTGAAAGTCACAGTCCTTAGATAGGATGTTGAGCTGGCGAATATAGTCACTAATGATTTCGTCACTCCCTTGTTTTCTAGTGGATAGGCGATGTCGGGCATGGATGATGTTCGGTTGCTTGAGCAATGTAGTTGTCAGAATAAATCTAGCTTCCTCATACGTATTGCACTCTGCAATGAGTTCATAGACATCCGTTGAGATGTAGTTGATCAGTAGGTGCAGCTTGTTGGGAGGTCGAGCGGTATTGGAGGCCGACATCTCGTCCATGCAGTTCTCGAATGACCGTAGCCAATGCTTCCACTCGGCAGATGTTCTTTCATGTTTGCCTTCAAACTTACTTGGGCGAAGCATCGAGTCTATTGAGAACAATTCAACGGATAAAGTGTTGTAAAATAGAGACAACGAACCACAGAAGGTTTTATTCCTTAAAATCTACAATAGTTAAAAAAGTCATTAATAAGTCATTACATTCTCTTAATTTTCCAAAGCACAACGGTTGTTAGTTGTGATTAAAAATTTAAGGGACTGAATAAAGACAAGTATGATATCGACCAAAGACGTATCTGAACTACCTCTTTGAATTTTATAAGTTAGACCATTCTGGAGCTCAACATGCCATCTTCTGAACATTACCAAAACGATTTAAGTTAAATTGTGTAGCTAAGATCACATAAATAATAAATACCAGACCTCTTACTCGATGCATATATATGGAGTAGTTGATTGAACATAATATAGGAGAAATCGGTTATAACTTATTATTTAACAGCCAATTTTAGAAATAATATTCTAACAAATGTGGTCAGAAAATAGGAAATTATGATGCTGATCACGCTATTGGGGCTCATCAAATTGGTCTGAGTGGTCGTGTGTGATAAAGAAGTAGAGGAGCAGGATAACTGTAGTAGTCGTACTGATGTACAAAAACCGCATTTGAACTGTTTATGTTTATACACCGAGCGGTCGGATATTTTAACACGAACAAGTGTCCATACATCACAATCTTTAGAATCGCCTCCAACTTCAAAACTGGTATAACCATCATTGCATTCCGATGTGGAAGATTCTTGATCAGGAACAGGGATCTGAGATCGCGCTTTTCTAGGCATGACCTTTTATCAAGAGATTGAGCTCAATCCGTGAGCGTAGCGAGCGGTATGACGTCGTGGTAGCGGTGTTGCTATTGACTTGACAGAATTTGCTACAATTTTAAAGATACAACGATTCTCCTGTGATGATAGAAGTTTAGAATGTTTAATCGTAGAGTCGATGCTACATGGATTCAAATTAGCAGAAGGTGTATTTTACAGGTCACCAAACTGGACATCTTTCGATTACATAATTAAGGCACTATTGTCGGGTCCATGCTGAGGGTATCCTCGCGGTATCGTAACACAATGTTTAAGGCATTTCAAAGGGATCTAACGAAAGCTTTTTTATATAAGGCTACTCGGAATGCTTATCGACGACTTCAAATCGCTAAACGCCGTGCCTATGAATCCGCTGTCATTAATTCGATTAATTTACACCCTAAGAAATCTTGGTCATATGCTAATGTGGTAGGCCAGTCAATTGCTGTATTCCATCTCTCAGTGTAGGTTATCTATTAATCAATTCTCAATTTGATATTGCGAATAAATTCGCAAATGTATTTAAGTTGTACGCACCCACTTCTGCTTTAAACAATTTTGATTTTCCTATATTAACTTCATGTTTGTCACTCCGATAATTGTGAATAAAGAGGAAGTTTCGGGACACTTACTAAGTCTCTCTTCCCTCACTGCTTCTGGTCCTGACGGCATATATCCGTTTATTCTGCGTGTACTAGCTTATCACCTCACGAAGCCGCTTTGTGATTTATTCCAAATGTCCTTACATTCCTGTACTGTTCCTAATGACTGGCGACTACCTACCATTGTTCCTATTCTTTATAAAGATGATAGGTCGAATCCAATAACTACAGCCTAGTTAGTCTAACGGGTCACGGAAGCAAAATCTTAGAGCAAATTGTGCATAGTAGAATAATTTCCTATTTAAGCACGTATAAACTTCTAAATTCTGCACAACATGATTACCGAAAAAACAGATCTTGCCTATCAAATATTTTGTGTGCACGTGAGGCTTAGGTAGACTTGGTTTTTACTGGGCACTGTGTAGATGTTATATTCTTTGACTTCAGCCGGGCATTTGATCGAGTACCTCATTCCCTACTAAACTACGTATTGATTTCTTACAGCATTTACCTCAGTGTTGTTAGTCGGGTCAACAATTTTCTCAGTGATAGTGAATTTTATGTCCGTATTGGTGAAGGTCTATTTGACTCCAGAGATTTGAATACCGGTGTTCCTCAAGGTACAGTGTTGGGACTTGTCTTATTTACAATTTTATTTGACTTCCTGTTGCATAAAAATAATTGTAGATGTCTTGCGTACGCTGATGATTTGAAAATATGAGCCAAAATTGATTCATTAGCTGACCATGTGAAATTTCTGATGAAAGTTAATAAAATTTATGAATGGAGTTGTCATATCGGGTTAATAATAATACAAATTTATTTAATGTGGCAAATGCGTACAAGCTGTACGCTTACAAGTCCACAAACAAAAATGAAAAAGTCAAGCAGATAAATTGTTTAAATGGGATCGGATTTGTCGTTTGAAGCACGGCAGGGAAGTTGATTGGCGTATATGAATGGGCAGATGATTCCACGATAGAGGAGCAGCCACCAGGAAAGAGCGGAGTCCAAAGGAGGTAGAGTAGTTTGGGACATGTAAAAGAAGGGAATTACAGGAACGCAAGGAACAGTAAACAGGACGAGAATTATCAAGAAAAGGAAGGTTGAGAAATGAAGGGGTATGAAAAGTTACAAGGCGGAAAGCAACGATAAGAAGACGAATTTGAACACGACAATAAATTGTAGGCAAATCGAGAGAAGCAAGATGGTAGGATGTATGATCAAAACGACGAAGACGGAGGAGAATTCGGACAGCTGCGTTGACGATGCGTTGTAGGGGAAGAAGAGTGGATTTAGGTGAGTTGGAAAATAGACTAAGACAATAATCGAGTCTAGAAAAAAGGAGAGAAGATATGAGAGTCATACAAGAAGGAAAATCGATTAATCTACGAACTTGACGGAGGTTACGGAGTATCAAGGTAGATAAGCGTAATTTAATCTCTAACGAAAGGTTCAAGTGAAAGTCGGTTGTCGAAATGGAAGCCTAGGAAAAACGAGATTTTAAACGATATGAAGAATTGTAGATTACAATGTTACGGAGAAAGGTTCTAAGACGGGGCGTAGAGGTAGGATCCAGATAATTTTGGATTTATCAAGATTCAGAGTAAGACAAAGAGAAGAAAGATGATTGGAAATTGAGACAAGACAGTCGGAAGCAGAAACACTAAGATCGTGAATACGATAAACCTTAAAAAAATTTTGGTTTCTAATAAACATACACAAATTACATTCCAGATTATTCCTGTCAGTTCCAGATTATTCCTGTCAGTTCCAGATTATTCCTGTCAGTTCCAGATTATTCCTGTCAGTTCCAGATTATTCCTGTCAGTTCCAGATTATTCCTGTCAGTTCCAGATTATTCCTGTCAGTTCCAGATTATTCCTGTCAGTTCCAGATTATTCCTGTCAGTTCCAGATCCCTGTTTCTGATCAAGAATCTTCCACATCGGAATGCAATGATGGTTATACCAGCTTTGAAGTTGGATGCGATTCCAAAGATTGTGATGTATGGACACTTGTTCGTGTTAAAATATCCGACCACTCGGTGTATAAACGTAAACATTTCACTTGCGGTTTTTGTACATCAGTACGACTACTACAGTTATCCTGCTCATCTACTCCTGTATCACACACGACCACTCAGACCAATGCTGTTTTAGATGTTTCCCTCGCATCAACACCTGACTTCGCATCATATAATCCCATTATTGAACCTACTCTCTCACACACTCCTCGTTCAACTACGTACCAAACTTCCATTAATCTTTCTCATTCTAACAATGCTAACGGTAAAGCTTTTCATCTCGTACCTCCTCTTTCCTATTCCTCCCCCAATCTAAATATATCTCAAACTTATTTATTCTCCTCACGTACTCCTTACTCGACCTCCCCTGTATCACCTCTCAATAATTTACATCCTTCCATCAAAATCATTTCCAGTAGCATTTCCCATCAACTGATTCAACACTCCATTCCTGTCACTCATGCCCCAACCTATTTTAATTCTCCTTACTCTACCTCACACGTAACACTTCCAAATAATTTACATCCTTCATTTAAAATCATCTCCAGTCACATCTCTGATCAACCGATTCAACACCCCGCTCATGTCACACTTGCTCCAACCAATATTAATTCTTTATCAAGCACCCCTGTCATTTCCACTTCTATCTGCTCATCTACCTCGACTCCTACCAGCTCTGTCCGTCCACCACTTCCACGAAATCGTTTTCCTTCGCGCAATCGCTGTATAATCATATCAAACTTAAAGCTTTCCGAGTCTGCTTCTCCACAATCTCGCCACGATGATGATGTATCTGCTTTCAGGTCTCACCTAGCAACCGTTCTTCCTGATGATAACCTATCCCTCTTCAATAATATCGATCCTGTATCCTTTATTCGTTTAAACAAATCCACTAAATCCAATCATCTCAGTCCTCCACTCTTAAAAATCGTTTTCCGACATAGTTCACATGCCTCTTCGGTACTCTCCCAACGTTTCAAACTTCTTACAACCTCAGCTACCTACCGTACCTTTCCTGAACGCTTCCCTTCTGATATTGCCCAGCTCAATTAAGATCGCATTAAGAAACATCGACGTGAAACAAACGGCAAGTCATCCTTATCTAAACGTCAAATCAACGGAAATTTTCACGTTGTACACACAAGGCCAAAAATTTGATGGCGTCCCATCTCTCCCCCTTGTCTTCTTCGCTAGTCAATCTCGCTCCTAAGCATACTTTTCGTCTTAGTCTATTCAACACTCGCTCCATTCTTCATAAAGCTGATATGCTCCTTGATATCTTCGATCAATTATCTATCGATATTCTCTGCATTACCGAATCCTGGCATTGTGACTCCGACGATCTTGATATTCGTCGTCTATGTCGCTATGGTTGTTCTTTAGTTGAATCAGCTCGTCTAATTGCCTCTCATACATCTAATACTTTTAACGATGGCGGAATTGTTGCCATTGCTCGCCACCCAATGTCTTTATGTAAAATTAACGTTAACATCCGTTACACCTCGTTCGAATTACTCATATGCAGATTATCAACTCCTTTCCCTATAGAACTTGTGATTGTATACCGTCCAAGTTCAGTTGCCCTATCACGTATCTTCTTTAACGACCTTGCAGATCTAATGTCTCACTGTTCATTGTCTTATACTCCTTCTTTTGTTCTCGGTGACTTTAACATTCGTCTTGATCGCCCGTCTGACTCTGACTCTATCACTTTAACTAATCTTTTTTCTGATTTTAACTATAAATTACTTTCAACAAGCCCAACTCATATTCTCGGCGGTGCTCTCGACATCATTGCTGTTCCTAACTGCTTCAATGACTATACCTCCTTGTCAATTACTGATCCTGGTTTGTCCGATCATTTCCTTGTCACTCTTACTCGTCCCCATCCTCCTTCTCCGCCTTTACCTTTATCTACACCAAGTCGACCCTGGAAGCTTCTCGATATCCCTGTTCTCTGCACAGCCTTACTCAATTCTTCACTCTTTTCACTTCCTCTTAACTATCTCTCTCCCGATGATCTCTGCATTCTGCTAGATTCTGAACTTACGTCGATCCTCAATAACCTTCTGCCTAATCGACTTCGACGTTCCCAGCGCTTGCGCCATGCTCCTTGGTTCGATTCTGACTGTAGTCTTTCTAAGCGTCGACTCCGTCACTCTTTTCGTATGTATAAACGCTTTCTTAAACGTTCTCCCAACTCAAACCCTCCAAATCTTCGTGATTCTTACTTTTCTCAACGCCGTTCACATCTCATTCTTATACGTACTAAACGTACTCTCTTTTGGCGAAATCAACTCGAGTCATCTTCCAACTCTAAATCTCATTGGAAAATCTTAAACTCAATTCTTTCACGATCATCTACCCATTGTAATATAAATCCTGATGAATTTTCTTCTTATCTACAAACTAAGCTATCTAATTTACTTTCCCTACTACCCATATCCCCCTTGTACCCACTCTTATCTTTAAATACTTCCCTCCCAGAACTATTCCACCTTCTTCCCGTTTCGTCTGATGAAGTTTCTTCGGTTCTGCTGTCATTACCTAATAAAACCTCTTCTTCTGACCCAATTCTCACTCACTTGCTTAAAAATATCTGCTCCTTTGTCTTACGCTTCCTAACCACATTGTTCAACTCGTCCATCCGTAGCCGTACATTTCCTTCCATCAGGAAATGCGCCACTGTTCGTCCTCTCATCAAAAAGCAATCTCTCGACTCCTCACTACCATCTTCGTACCGTCCTATTTCACTTCTCCTAACTCTCTCTAAACTCCTTGAGCGTCTCGTTCTTAAGCAAGTTCATACATATATCTTTTCCTCTAACTTGTTTCCTCCCTTCCAAGCCGCTTTTCGCTCTAATCACTCTACTGAAATTGTCTGTCTTAAAGTTTATAATGACTTACTCATCTCGCGCGATCATAAATTATGTAGTGTCATAGTTTCTCTTGATCTATCGTCTGCTTTTGACATCGTCGATCACTCGATTCTTCTACAATGCCTTCGTCATGATTATGGCTTCTCTTTACCCACTGTATCATGGTTTTCTTCATATCTATCAAACCGTACATTTCGCATCTATTCTAACTCTTCTCTCTCCCATCATTTGTCCATTCCGTCTGATGGTCCACAAGGCTCCGTATTAAGCCCTATACTTTTCTCTCTTTTTCTTGGTGATTTGTCTTCAATTTGTCATAAATTTAACTTCCATGTTATGCAATATGCTGATGACATTCTCATCTATGCTCATGCACTTGTTTATCGTATTCACGATCTTAGTGTTTCCGCTTCGGACTGTCTTGTCTCAATTTCCAATCATCTTTCTTTCCTTCGCCTTTCTGTGAATCCTGATAATTCCAAAATTATGTGGATCCTACCTCGACGCCTCGGCTTCGAACCTCCCTCCGTATCATTAAATTCTACAATTCTTCCTATCGTTGATAATCTCGTTTTCCTAGGCTTCCATTTTGACAACCGACTTTCACTTAAACCTTTCGTTAGAGATAAAGTACGCTCATCTACCTTGATACTCCGCAACCTCCGTCAAGTTCGTAGATTGATCGATTTCCCTTCTTGTATGACTCTCATATCATCTCTCCTTTTTTCTAGACTCGATTATTGTCTTAGTCTATTTTCCAACTCACCTAAATCCACTCTTCTTCCCCTACAACGCATCGTCAACGCAGCTGTATGAATTCTCCTCCGTCTTCGTCGTTTTGATCATACATCCTACCATCTTGCTTCTCTCGATTTGCCTACAATTTATTGTCGTGTTCAAATTCGTCTTCTTATCGTTGCTTTCCGCCTTGTAACTTTATGTTCTACTGACATGTTATTATTGACCTGTGGACTTTGTTTTCCCGGTAATATGACCTCTGTCAGAAATACTGAAACTATGTATTATTGGTTACGACTTTACTATTATTTTTTCTTATTTTCAAACAAGCATGAATTATTAATTCTTAAAAAAGGGAGAAGTTTGCATCCCAAGGTGTTTACACTTTAAAATGTAAACTGCTTCACGTGATCACGTTTAAGAGACCAGGTAATGGCCAATAGCTAGGTCGCGTAGCGCGTGGAGTGAAGGTGGTAGATCTTTATAGATCTTGTTCCAGCCTGCAACCGCCTTAAGCAGGGCAGCCCCCTGTCAGATGCTGCTGGATGGCCCGTTGCAAGTTTAGTCTGAGTCAACTAAACTAGGTGGCGACACCGAAAAAGCAACGTTAAAAATCATGACTTAAAAGTTACATGTACTCAACAATATTGAAAAAATACGTAAGTACTAATGATTTCAATTTTAGATCTTTTAAATGTAACAGAAAAAATTGTGACAATGCACATGTGGATTGCAATATATAGGAAAACATATCAAATGTTAAAAACTAGGTTTAGGCAACACATATATAATATACAGCATAATAGTCAAACTATATTTCATAAACATATGAGATTAATAGGACATGATATTAAAACTGTAAATTATTTATTTTAGAACATATTATCGAAGAAAACATTTCAATATTAAATCAAAAACTATTAGAAAAAGAAGATTTTTGGATTAAAACGCTTAATTCCATGTACCCATTAGGATTGAATGACGTGGTACAAGGAATTGGCAGAAGTAGTATAATACATAATAAACAACTATATTATAATAATCCGGTTAAACGCAAACCAAGAAGTCATGGTGATAAAAGGAATAGGAAAAATAGAGTTAAAAATATTAAAAAAGATATGTATATAAATGAACGATTAGAAATATTAAAACAACTTTTAAGTGATAATAAGCTAAAAGATCTTTATGTAAATATAAGAAGTATTTCTAAAGATATCATATGTTCAATAAATCAAAAATTAATTAACGATATGATAGGCTAAGTTGTATAATAGACAGTTATTGTAATACAAAATACTATAATCGTACAATAAATGTAAATAATAACAATAGAAAATATACATTAACAATAAACTTCATTAATAAATGTATAGATAACATAAATAAAGCCGGACTTTTAAATAATTCTAAAAGTAAAGAAATAATAGGGTCAGATTTAAGTAAATATATTCCTAAAATAAGGTATAAACTCCTACCACCATTAGGACGAAAAATTTGTAATTATAATAAAGAATTAAAATCAATATGTAACGATAATATTAGAAACATAATGGAAACAGAATGCAATTGTAAAAGTCTTAGTTTTGATAAAATAAATGAACATATATGTACCCATAATCTAGAATTAATTGAAAATTGTGAATTAAGAAAGCTGCTATCAAAGGGTATAAATATAGATTAAATAACAACAACGACAAAAATAAAATATACAGTTCGTTATATAATAACTTAAATGATTACTTTAGTAAGCTGATTAATAGTGAAAGCTCGAATATATCTAAGATAAAAATTTAGAAAGATTATATATTTGATAAAATTAAAAATAAAATGAAAATAACAAACAATTATAAAAGGAAAGATAAAATTAATAAAGATATGTATAAAGAACTTACTAAATTAAAGGATAACTATATAATAACAATTGATAAAGCTAGTAATAACTTTGTCTTCATATGCAAAAAGCTTTATTATGATATACTAATGAAAGAGGTTAATTCTAATGATTTAAATGTAAATCCAACATATGAACGTAGTGAGTTGAGTTTAGAAACAATTATTACAAGTCACTGTTCTATAATGGATAAAAAGGGTATAAAGGTTGAATTAGATAATAAAACTATACCTATATTATATTAGAATCCAAAATTACATAAAAATCCAATAAAACCTAGGTTCATATGTAGTGCGTTTAAATGTACATTAAAACCACTTTCTGTCTATATGAATAAAATACTTAAAGTAATTAAAGCACATTTAAAAAATATTGCAAGGTAATCGAAATTAATACTGGTATAAAACACTATTTCAGTATTAATTCTACAAAAGAATTTTTAGAACAGACAAAGGAATAAATTTTCAAAATATAAATACATACGATTTTAGTACGCTTTATACAATCTAGGTTTAGTAGATATTAAAGAAGCGTTAGTAAAATTAATTAATCTTATATTCTGAAAAAGATATACATATATATGTTATAATATAACGCCTATCTAACAAAAATTAAACCATCAAATAAATATAAATATATGGATAAAATTGAATTAATAGAATCCTTAAATATTTTGATAAATCAAAATTATTTAAAAGTTGGGACATCTATATTTAGACAAGTAAAAGGTGTTCCAATGGGTGGTAATAGTAGCCAATTATAGCTGACTTGTTTTTAAGCTTTATAGAATATGAATTTGTTCATAACTGTGTAAAAACTAAATCTAAACAATATGAATATATGAAATATATGTTTCGATACATTGATGATATATGTGTATTTAATCTAATAATTTTTATTCAATTAGTGAACACATTTATCCAGAAAGCATTATTCTTAACAAAACCAATATTAATGATAAAGAAGTTATATATCTAGATATGAACATTAAATTAACATTAACTAAAACTACTATTAATTTATATCGTAAAGATGACATTTAAATTTACAAGAAACATATTTTTGCATGAGCATTCATGCATACCATATAATATAAAATATAATACATTAAATAATGAAATTTAAAGAATTGCAACAATATGTAATGATATTGGCTTTCTTCAAAATCATTTAAATAATTTAATAGATACATATTTTAAACTAGGTTACTATAAAAATAACATCAAGCAGAAAATAGTAAAATATAAATCAACACAATATACAAAGTAAATTTAAACTCTAACTAACCATATTTATGGTTGGATAATAAATAATATACTTTGCATTAGAATAAGATACTAGATAGTTATTTCAGAGGAAATACATCATTACATGTATTTGGCCCCGCTGCTATGTTGGGTAGAGGAGTTAGGGGCCGAAACCTGATAGCATCAGTTCCTCCTGATGACCTCTAATTCTTATTCTGATACAACGTCTGTTATTTATTAGTCAATTCATAAAAATGACGTTTATTTTAAATTTTATTTTTTATTTTATTTATTTTTTAACTTGATTTAAATTATAGAAAATCTAAAAACAATTATTAATTTTATTATTTAATTATTAAATTTTGATTAAGCATTATTATGTTTTGTTTATTTTATAATTATATAACAATACGTAGACTCAGTTAGCTGATTTAATTCTCATACCCCTTCATTTCTCAACCTTCCTTTTCTTGATAATTCTCGTCCTGTTTACTGTTCCTTGCGTTTCTGTAATTCCCTTCTTTTACATGTCCCAAACTACTCTACCTCCTTTGGACTCCGCTCCTTCCTGGTGGCTGCTCCTCTATCGTGGAATCATCTGCCCATACATATACGCCAATCAACTTCCCTGCAGTGCTTCAAACGACAAATCCGATCCCATTTTAACAATTTATCTGCTTGACTTTCTCATTTTTGTTTGTGGACTTGTAAGCGTACAGCTTGTATGCATTTGCCACATTAAATAAATTTGTATTATTAAACAGGTGCATGAGCATAGATGAGAATGTCATCAGCATATTGCATAACATGGAAGTTTAATTTATGAGAAATCGAAGACAAATCACCGAGAAGAAGAAAGAAAAGCATAGGGCCTAATACGGAGCCTTGTGGAACACCGGACGGAATGGACGAAGGATGGGAGAGAGAAGAGTTAGAATAGACGCGAAATGTACGGTTTGATAGATATGAAGAAAACCATGATACAATGGGTAAAGAGAAGCCGTAATCATGACGAAGGCGATGTAGAAGAATCGAGTGATCGACGATGTCAAAAGCAGACGATAGATCAAGAGAAACTATGACACTACATAATTTATGATCGCGCGAGATGAGTAAGTCATTATAAACTTTAAGACAGACAATTTCAGTAGAGTGATTAGAGCGAAAAGCGGCTTGGAAGGGAGGAAACAAGTTAGAGG
>WNNJ02002008.1:0-49065 GCA_012934845.2 Pomphorhynchus laevis
AAAATATAGAATATATAATTCTTTTTTAAATTTAGTGTTTATAATATAAAATTTAATCAATATTTTAATTAAATAATAAAAATTATTAATTTTTATTTTAATAATTTTATTTTATATTAATTTATTTTAATTATAAATTAAAAACAATATATTTATTTTTAATTTCGTATTTTTTCAAGTATTTGTATAGATAATGTTGTATAATCATTTAGTAATGAAATGCAAAATTTTTATGAATAAACGCATGAGTGAATGATGAAAATCATGTTTGGAGGCTGTAATTGTTAGGAAACAATTACAGCATTTATTATCAAATTATATAAAATATAATGTCGAGCGAATTACAGAGAATTGACATTTTAATATTAGATACTGGACATATATATCAGAATAATATAATTCTGAATACGGAATAATATGATTAGATATTTAAAATTATAAAATATAATTTACTTTAATTATAAGATTTCATTATTAGATATATACGAAATATTATTATAGGTATCTACCGACAATATTGTAGATATTTTTGATATTTGACGGCAATATCAACAATACCAATATTGTTGATACTTGACGAGACTGCTCTCTCGGATTCATTCATGGGAATTCAGCCATATATTTTTTTAAATATTAGAAAAACTTGTGCTTATTGGAAATAGTTGATAATGATGGATTATTGATAAAGAATTATTGGAGCTGGATCAAAAAAGAGGGAAAATCTTATTTGATAGTTCGCTAGCCTCGGCTAGCATCTTCAGAAAAAATCATTAGTAATTTAATTATTTTTAATTATGGTAATTTTCTGAAAATGCTAACAAAGGTTAACAAAATATCAAATAAAATTTCCCCTATTTTTTGATCCGTTTTCAATAATTCTTTACTTATGCTTATATTTTAACACCCACATATGTTGTCATCGGCATATACACTTTAAAAATAAATGTATTATATAAAAGTTAATAACTTTGGGTTCATTAATGCTTATGAAAAGCAGTACATACCCGAGAGAAATCAAAATGTGGTTCATAGTGTCCACCAACTCCATAATTCTGGATCTGCATAAATATACAGTAGATATTTACAAGTAACCATTTACATAACTAACCTGTAGCATTTCGGCTGATCTTGTTGTAATGTTCATCAAATTTTCAATTAACTTGGACACTCTTTTTACTACAGGATGATCACTTTCGCTTAGCCAACAGCTAAAAATGAAGATTGATTAAAAATATATAGCAGAACAGCGAAACTAGTCCATATCTGTTGAATATCTGCACTGACTTAGCCTATGACTAAGTCGTAGCAGTTATTAAAACATATTAAAAGAACACTCAATATATTCTAAAATATACAATCCTTCATTGAGACATTTGTATAAATTAATTTTTTTTTTACAAAAATTAAAACAGATCGAATAAAATTATTTGTCTTAAATATTTCGTTAATACTGCATTTGTAATAGCATTGAGGATGTATTTGCAATATTAAACATTTAGTTACTCCTGATAACCTCTAATCCTTATTCTTATACATCGTTCGATATTTATTAGTCAATTCAAAAACATTAGTATTATTTATATATCATATAAAATGCATATACTCAGTTATCTGATCAGATTTGTTCTACTAAAAGTTAGTATTGGCTTGTGGACTTTGTTTTCCCTGTAATATAACCTCTGTCAGAAATATTAAAACTGAATTTTTGATACGACATTATTTTTTAATATAAATATGATATTAAGATGATATCAAGATGATATTAGAAACATTATAGAAACAAAATGCAATTGCAAAAGTCTTAATTTTGATAAAATAAATGAACATATATTTAACCATAATCCAGGATTAATTAAAAATAGTTAATTAAGGAAAATGCCATCAAAAGGGCATAATAACAATAAAAATAATTTTTTTTTGATTTATTTTTATATTAACCTAATTTTTTGTATTTAAAAAATTTATTAAGGGATTTTAAAGATAAAAATATGAATACTTTTTCTCAATCCTAGTGAAATAATCCTAGTGAACAGTACTTAAAATTCTAATTAGACTGGAATTTATGGATGAGTAGAAACAATATCATTTGTATTAGAACAAGGTACACTAGATAATCAAATTTCATCAGAGGAAATACATCATTAGTATGTATTTATATGTATTTATATTTATATATATATGTTGAGTCGAGGAATATGAACCGAAACCTGATAACATAGCAGGTCTTCCTGGTGACCTTTTATCCTTACATTTATCCTTATAAGTCAATTCATAACAATTGACTTTTATTTTTAAATTTCAATTTTTTAACTTGATTTAAATTATATAAAATCTAAAAACAATTATTTATTTTATTATTTAATTATTAAATTTTGATTTAGCATTATTATGTTTTGTTTATTTATTTATTTTTTATAAAATCTTATAACAATTATTTATTATTATTTATTATTTAATTATTAAATTTTGATTTAGCATTATTATTTTTTATTTTATAATTATATTAAATACGTAGACTCAGTTAGTTGATTTAATTTATTACTAATTTCATACATTATAACACAATATATATTTTCCACTTTTGATCAAATGAATATTACCTACAAAATTTATGATATTGGCTTTCTTCAAAATCATTTAAATAATTTAATAGATACATATTTTTAACTAGGTTACTATAAAAATAACATCAAGCAGAAAATAGTAAAATATATAAATCAACACAATAATATTAAAAATAAATTTAAACTCTTAAGTGGCAAATTTTTATGGATGGATAATAAATAATATACTTTGTATTAGAATAAGATACTAGATAGTTTTATCAGAAGAAATACATCATTAGCACGTATTTGGCCCTGCTGCTGTGTTGGGTGGAGGAATAGGATCCGAAACCTGATAGCATAGCAGTTCCTCCTGATGACCTCTAATCCTTATTCTGATACAGCGTCTGTTATTTATTAGTCAATTCATAAAAATGGCGTTTATTTAAAATTTCAATTATTTTATTTTAACTTGATTTAAATTATAGAAAATCTAAAAACAATTATTAATTTTATTATTTAATTATTAAATTTTGAATTAGCATTATTATGTTTTGTTTAGTTTAGAATTATATTAAATACGTAGACTCAGTTAGCTAATTTGATTTGTCGTAGATATTTTATATATATTGTCGTAGATATATTAATTATATTTATAATTAATTTAAACTATAAAGCGGAAAAAAATATTTTTACGAATGGATAATGAACAATATGCTTTGTATTAGAAAAAGGCACATTATATAATCAAATTTTATCAGAGGAAATACGTCATTATCGCGTATCTGACCTCGCCGCTATGTTGGGTCGATGAATAGAGGCCGAAACCTGATAACATATCACTTCATCCTGATGACCGTTAATCCTTATTCTGATACATCGTCTGTTATTTATTAGTCAACACATTTTTAATTTCAATTTTAAATTGTAATAAAAATAAATTGTATAAATTTTTATATAATAATTAATTATTTATCTTTATTTTTATTTATATATCGTATTAAATACGTAAACTCAGTTATCTGATCTGATTTATTCAACATCCGATTTAGTAATTCTGCATTTTTATCCGATGTTGTCATAGATAGATTATTTCATAGCATGCAATGAATTACTCGATATTTCTCACACATATTTCGTTTTGTTGGACAATGAATTATTGGTATGTTTATTGATTATCAACAATTACAAATTCTTTGAAGATGACATCATCCGTAGCAACTGTGATATGAATTGTTTAAATAATTTTAATGCCTTAATAATTAGTAATTCCACTAATTTTTAATGCCTAAAAAGTAAAAAGCCAAGCAGCCACGATCCATATACCATAAATGCCGTATTGAGTTGAATTCTAAGCGATAGACAAATCAGAATTAATTTTCTCAATTCAAATTTTAGAGCAAACTTTGAAATTGAACATTTATGCACGTTTTGGTTCAACAGATGCGTTTTAGTTCAACATAGATACCGAAATTTGATATAATAGCGTTATTCTTTTGCATATCTCATTTATAAAATAATAGAAATATTTTTGTTGTTGTATCTAGTCGAAGCAAAAAAATGAATATCTAATAAAAAATATATTCCACGTTGAGATCATTGTTATTCGATTAAAGTAATTTACCATAAAAATAAATAAATTTTTATTCTATCTGATTTTAGAGACAACATAATATATAAGACAAATTAAGACGATTCTAATAGACGATTTATTAACAGAAACTAAACTACAGTTAATGATATAATTGATGTGTTTTCTCAAAAAGCTAATATACACACTTACAGTTTACTAATCCTGTATTGGGCTGGCTCTAATGCAGATGTTCTAGGATTGTGAATTAACGCTCGTTCCAACTAGAACCGATATATATTTCGAACAAATCATTGAAATATTAATGTAAAATGATAATATTAATATCAATGTAAAATAAAAAAAAATTAATTTAATTAAATTTAATTTAAAATTTCATTACATAAAAAATATAATTTTATTAAAAGTTTTCTTTTATAAACATTCAAACATCATTTTACATTATAATTCAAGATAACAGAATTTAGAATTATAAATAAAATAATATTTAAATTATATATTAAACATGTGAAAGGTGATTTGCACCCACTTATTATTAATTTTATATTGATTCAACATTTGGAATGCATAATCTGGTGTACTGGCAATAAATTTTATTACTAATACATTACTAATATAATTAATAATTAATATTAATATAATAATCCATAAATATACATATTAATCTATAAATATTGGTATAAATACATTTCATATATCTTAGTAGCGATCTAAGATACATTTATGATATTATATATAATAATATATTTTATTTATTATTTTAATGTAAAATCAATAAAATTGATAAATAATAAATAAATAATTTATAAATAATAAAATTATTGTCAATTTTAAAAATGTTAAAATTAATTACTATTAAATAATTACATAATTTTTATTTAAAATTAATAAAAATTTTAATTTTAAAATTTTAATTAATAAAAATTTTAAATTTTTATTTAAGTAAACAATAATTTTTATTTGAATAACATAAAATTACTTATGGATGTATATCAAAACTAAATTATTTAATAAATGTGTATCGTAAAGAATTACTTGTGAATTTGATATATTAATAGCAAGAATTTATTGATACATCGATAAAACGCACGTTTTGGATTTTCACAGTTCAAAATAATATTACAAATCTAAGACTTTTACATTCTCACTATGGAATTTCACTTTATTTAAAAAAAATAAAAGTTATGCATTGTTAAACAAAATATCATAAGTGTCTTCCCATTTGATTAAATCAATCACGAATTTATAGTAAATAAATTGATATCCAATGATATGTAAAGATAATCATTTTTAAATTTAAAATAAAAATGTTAAAATATTAATCTAATACTTAAATCTAAAGATTCTTTCAAATCGTAGATTTAAAGGCATAATCAAAATAAGAAAAATCACAGGCACTAATGCATTAATGTTTGTGTATTTTATCAGTTTGCCATGTGATGATTGTGAAAATCAGGTGGAAGTTTAAAATACTTTCTATCTGCGAGATCTTACAAAATTCGAATTATGTAAGATCAAAATAAAGAACTCAAAAATAGGATTCTTGCATACTGATAAAAGGAGAATACGCATATTTTGAGATTAATATAATAATCAATATAATATAAAATATATTATATATTAATATGATAATATTAATATTATAATATTATATTAATATTAACATTATATTGTAGTAATATAATGTATTACTACATTAATTATAATAATATATTACATTATATTAATCATTATATTGATTTTTTTCATCCTTAAAAAATCAATTATTAATTAATAATATAATTTATATATAGAAATTGAATTTTAAATGCAAAATTAAATCAATGGCAATAACATCTATCATTTGAGACTTGTCGGGTGCGTGAATTGAGTAATACAAATTCGTCTTCTGTGTATCGCAGACTACAAAAGATAGAACATGATGTTGATTCCAGCACAAAGTCACAAATAAATGCATCTGCTATTACGTTTGAACTTTAATTTTGTTTGATGAAAATTAAATTATCGAAATCAAATCAAAATTATGAGATTGAAAGTAGAAATATGAATTTGTTTAAAGCTTTGGTCTTTTTAAAATTTTAATAAAAAGATAATCTAAGCACAAAATATTTAATGAACCTCGTATATTTAATATATGTGGAATAGTTATATTCCAATAAACTTTATATTGTATTGTTCAGTATGATTGACATGGTACCTTCATCTTTTACTATCGATACACCAGACGAGTGGCGACGCTGTCAAAATCGGTGTCGCCACTGAAACAAATTAAAATTTGTTAATAAAATTAAATTAAATTGGAATTAAATTTTAATAAATTATAATTATTAACAAATTACGACACCATAAGGAGATTCAATTGATAAAATTGATCAAATTAATAACTGATAAATTAATTATTAATTATCAAGTTTAATGTTTCAATAAAATATGTTTGATATCAAACGATCGGTAATTGAATTTCAACAAAATTTAAATTTTCCAATTAATGATTGATAATAAAAGTTTAAAGTTTTAATTAAAGTTTGATTGATCAAACTTTAATGCTATAATTATATTTTTTTTCGAAACTACTTGAGTATGATTTCAATTATTGCTAAATAAGTTGTTTAAAAAGCCAGAGAAGTAGCAAAATTGTTTTTAGAATGTATTTTAACTTTGTATTTATTACTACTGGGTACTTAGCCAGTCAATCTAATCAGCTTAAATCGAATTTTCAATCCTCGTTTCATTCAAACCGATTAATATTTTAATAAACGAAGTTTACTTACATGCGGTTCTGCTAATCGCTTAAGCACCTCAATTTCTCTATCGTTCAAAATATCATGATACATAACTATTCTTGGGCTGTCGAACATTTCTTCCTCCTTTACTGGATTTAAGAGCAGATATGGCTTGTGATTATGGCGATACCTGCACATGAGCTTTGATAATCGATTTGCGTCATTCTTAATAGCAAAAAAATACATCAAATCACAACAAATCAAAACAAATCGTAATTAAACGCATTTATACAAAATGGTGTTGTTTGTTAGACTGAACTTCAATTCACGACTTTCAGTAACCAAGTAGACAACGGTCCAGGATTTTCGAAATACGGCTTTTATACATAATTGTGTTGATTGTTAGACTAGACTTTGATTCACGACTTTCAGTAGATATAGTTGTGCTAACCAATGAGTAGGGTACTCATTGGTGGTCTAGAAGTGACATGTATTTCGAAAATCCAGGACCGTTGTCTACTCAGCACATCCGTGCACTACTATTATATATATATATATTCCTTCAGACTAAATGTCATCCGCTACATCCGTTGTACATGTTCAGCGATTATTTGGCCATGAAGCACTTAAAACTCACGCTTTTGCTCTTAGGAAAGTCGGGTCGAACGCTAATTCAACACATAAAACGTCACAGGAATCATATCAATTAATTGAAGAATTGCAAGGTAGAGAATTTATTTGAAAATTTTTTACAAATTTTCAGTTCCTCCTAGCGACCTTCTTCAGGCAAAAAATCAAAAATTCAAACAGTAAAATCACAACTATACAACACATATACACTTACAATAAAAACATCAAAGAAATTTTTACCGAAAATTACAAAACACAAGTATTGAAGTTCAATTGGATAAAAATTGGCTAAAAAGCACTAAAATAATGAAACACGAATAAAAAAGATAAAATACTACGGAATTAAACACCACATAAAACAAAATCAAATTAAAATACAAATCAATCCAAAAACTAAGAGCTTGCAAACGAATAAAGACAACATATATGCTCCACACTGATTAGATGTGGCTATCCCAAACGTATCATTCATATAGCCAGTCATCATGCAATGAGATCTTCGTCGAAACAAAATGATAAAGAAACCATAACTTATCTACAGTTACCCTTTTCGGGGAAGAAGCTGGACTTCCAAATCAAGAAGAGGGTTCATAAGGCTGGTAACAACGTAGGGAAGCAAATTAGGACTTATTATAAATGCCCACCAAGTCTGTCTGGATTTTCAAACACAAACCTAAGAAAAACAGTATGGGTTGTGTATATTCGATACCCTGTCGAGATTGTGACCACAAATATATTGGTCAAACGGGTGAAAAGCTGGAAACACGTGTAGGACAGCACCGTCGGTATATAAAAACGGCTAACTCATCATCAGCTGTCTTCAATCAATGCAAGAACAGTGATCACATATTTGATTTTGATGGTGTTGAAGTTCTTTGCCAAGAGACGAATAAGAAAATTAGAACAATTAAGGTAGCCCTTTTCTTAAGACAAGAATGTGGCAAAGTCTTTGAAGGCAATAAAGTAGACGTTATTTTGAGATTGCCACAATACGGTTTGCAGTTGGAATGAACATGTAGTTTTTGGATTGATTTGTATTTTAATTTGATTTTGTTTTATATGGTGTTTTATTCCTTAGTGTTTTATCTTTTTTATTCGTGTTTTATTATTTTAGTGCTTTTTAGCCAATTTTTATCCAATTGAACTTCAATACTTGTGTTTTGTAATTTTCGGTAAAAAATTTCTTTGATGTTTTTGTTGTAAGTGTATATGTGTTGTGTAGTTGTGATTTTACTGTTTGAATTTTTCATTTTTTTTGTCTGAAGAAGGTCGCTAGGAGCGACTGAAAATTTGTGAAATTTTTCAAATAAATTCTCTACCTTGCAATTCTTCAACAAATATGAGTGGGAATTTTTACCAACAAATATCAATTAAGCAAAGAAAATGGATGTTGAAAGTATTACAAAAACATTTGCCTTTCGAACTCGTAAAATTTGCTTCTCTCTTTTAGAAGAACTATAAAGTAAGTATATACTACCGACGACTTACTATGCGCAAATCGACAGCAGACGACCAGGCATTATCATAATTAATGGGAACACTGCAATGCTAAACAATTGAATGGATTTTAAAAGCTAAATTTGTTTCCAATAATGATTTAATTATTACACAGACAAAGATCTATTTTAATGTGATTGTAAATAAATTGTTTGTTTTTAATTATTTTATTATTTTATCTTCCTATTTTGCTTCGATCATGACCTAGAAAATCTTTCCTTAGGAAAATAAAGTTTATTTCAGATTAATAGATCCCGTTGCTGACATATCAATACCAACATCTGTATTGATATACCGATATCTTTAATAAATTTATCAAATTACAGTTGTATATAATGTTAAATTATAATTCATTCTCTGAAGTACTTACTTCAAGAAGATCCCCTCTACATAATGCTTCGTATTTTCGCTTTTCGTAGAAGTCGTCATCAGCTCTTTGATTCAATATAAAATGCTCCGCTTCAAAGGCACTTTGTTTAGTCATTTGCCAACTCTCTAACGGTGTACCATTCTTTATTGCTTCAATAGTTTCGTTAAAGAATTTCATATTCTCATTAAATCGTGTATTTTCTGGATCTGTTTTGAAATCGAATGTTACAAAAGTTAATGAGGCTTGGCATGCTGATAATTTATGATTGAGATAATAAAATTTGAGTCTAATAAACCACTTCTATTAAATATAAAAATTTCCCTAAATTATGTCCTTCCATTTTCTCCGTTTCCGTTTTCCCTGACCTAAAATACGCTTCAGAACTTGAAAAACTCGCTGTTTTGTTCAGGGACGACACAGCTCCATCCGCAATTGGATAATTTAAATCAAAATACTATTAAATCGGCATTATTTATGTAAATGAAATTACGTGAAAAAAATTATAATTAACTTACAGTTTATTAAAATAATAAACTGTTAATATTAAACTATTATACTGTTTGTATGTAATTAATAAAATTATTAATTTATAAATAAAAAATTATTTATTAAAAATAATTAAATTCTTAAGTAAAATAATATTGTTTTTGCTTATACAAAAACAATTCAAACAATGGAACATAAATGATTTTAATTTTATATTTTTAATAAACATAATTTTATTTTTTGTATTTTTACTTAATTATTCTCATTATCCAACATGATAACCGAAATGTCATTTTAATAAAAGCTATAAATATTCATGTTAAAATGATTATTTAAAAATATTTTTATTTAAAGCATTATTAAACATATATTTGGATAAAATACATATACACATATTCGTATAAAATACAATTATAATATAAAATCTATGAAATATAAAATATATTTTCCATCAAAGGCAAAAATAACAATTTTTATATATTTTATATATTTTCGGTTTCATTTTTTTAAATTGTAAAAATTACATATTTCTTAATGAGCTAGCATTAAATGATGTAAATTAAAAGGTTATTTATTCCATATTACATATCGATTTTACTTTATAGTTGTATTTCCTAATTTAGTTTATATTGATTCTACTTTGTTATCAATTTTAATTTTGTTTAGAGATGGAAATCACCTAATTTATTTTATAATTATTAATTATTGACTATACAATAATATTAATTAGTTTTAAATTACTATCCATTAAAATCATTCCTGCGGATTTAACAAAAAGTTAAAGAAATCATAAGGATATTTATCTCACTGAAAGCCGATTATTTCGGTGATTAAAATTAAATGACCATTTAATCAAGCCCTTATTACAGTGTTTATCGCATTATATGGTCAGTGTTGCATTAAATATAGTCACTATTGCATTGATTATGATCATCTTGGATTCAATATAGTCATTGTTTCATTGATTATGGTCAGCTTAAAAATAAAAATTAGAAAAATAAAGAATATCTCGATTATTTACTTTTTACCAGTCAATTTAAGGCAAATTTTAGCAAAACACGTAGTGTAATAGATAACAATTAAATTATCAGAATCTTTAAACTTTAAATGAAATTTATAAAATGAATTGATAAATACATTACGTGAAATCAGGTGTGTAAATTCCTATCAATTCACATACTTACTGGCTTACAGTTGTTTCGTCAACTGCCTCGTTTATCGTTTAATGCTACCAGCAGAACGTTCACATCAGAACGATCGCGTCATTTGAAGGTCTTTCGAGGCAGTCTTATTGAAAGATCTCTTTCAGAGACTTTTACGATCTCGGAAAAATAAAGTTAAACATTTATCATCAATTCATTGTCGTATATTATTTCTTTACATTTCAGATAGTTTTGATGGTAGTTTTCCGACTCTTGGCTTTGCTTGTCCCTGGCCCATTTGCAGCAATTTACATACAATATTTAATAATGTAGTACTGGACAATTAGGTGGGATATCGATGTAACATCACTACAATTAATTGTAAGTTATACAATATGTGATCCTAATTCAGAAGATACTTGAGTTCTTGAGATCTCTCTAGATTTTGCATTATTTGGTGTATGATTGATTTCAATTGATGATTCATTTACGGATGTTAAGATCATTTACGTCGTTGACAGATAAATGTTTGACCTGACCATAATCAAAGCAACAGTAATTTTATTGAAATCAATATGACCATAATCAATGCAATAGTGACGATATTTAATGTAACACTACGGGCTTCTTGCAACGCATATTGAAGCCCTTAAGGGTTTCTTTTATATTTGAATATACGCATTTGTGGGTAACCGTATAAATTATAAATAATAAATGTCATAATTAAAAGTAAAAGCAAATATTAACAATTAGTAATAATCAATTAGAAATATGATTTGCATAATAAAAGTGGGTTTTGAAAATTTTTACCTACCTATTTGTAAGAGTTCTATTGTTAAGTTTCTCGCATGACCGAAATTTCCTTGCTTAAACAAATAATAAATCTCTCTTATAGAAAATATCAGCTTTAAATATTTGCAATTATTTTATCATCAGATTGCTAATAAGATGATTACTATCAGGCCGCAATTAATCTCAAATTTTGAAACTTTCGGATATTTTAATGTGTAATCTAAAATAGAAAATTTTTAAACTTTCTACTTGTGAATACTATTCTAATTTAGTAACTAGATCAGAAATAGGAAAATTGTTTGCGTATGATAACATTTAGTATATTGTTATTATTTTTTTGACAAATTTTACAGTTTTTCAATTAAAAAATTAAACTACGATCGCTATCATTCAGAATTACAAAATAAACCATTATCCTGTCGTCAGATTAGGCAGATGGCAGATATAAAATGATATGGAAACGTATAGAAAATTATTTAATTATTATTTAATAATTATTATAATTTACTTATTTGTTAATATATTTAGAATTTATTTATCAGTTAAATAAGCTAATAAATTAATTGAATTTTTATTATTTAATATTGACAGTTTAAGATGTAATATTGACAGTTTAAGCAATTCATGTGTTCTTACTGGTATATTTAATAGCTACTTTTATTATCCTTGAAAGATAATTTAAAGACATACTTGATGATATTTAAAATATTACTTCAATAGGTGATACTTTGAGCTTTATATAGTCGAATATGAAGTATTATTTTGACTCAATCTAAGTCATAATTGATTAGCATCGCAATTTGCAGGTCTCTTGGTCTCTTCAAATTAACAATCCCACCCTCAATACCTATTGGCTGTGTCCTTACTCTTATGTTTCTATTAGTTTCGTTAAACTCTTGCATAATTCACTGAAAATCATCGAATGTCCTTTATAACTCATACCGAGACACTTTATATATTTCCTTAAATGAAATGTATTATTAACGAGTTTGCAACATTAGATGCGTCCAGGGAAACGTACTTTAACAGATATAATTAATAAATAAATGCTTATTGTTGATCACTTTCGTCAACATTTAAAATAGTGTCAAATAAACTTTTATTAACGCAACATTGCATTCTCGAATTATTATCAAAATTACGTTAATGTATTTTGGCTATGAATTAAATTTTCTAATGATATTATTAGATTTAAATATATTGGGTATCAAAGTTAACAATGATTCAATGACTAACCCTCAATTAACTGAAAATTCGTTTTATATCTTATGGTTAAGAGGATATGAATGTACAAAGATTATTATATGAACAAAGATTGATGTACAAAGATTATGATATGTAAATTGCTTTAAAACCAGTAAATTTAGAATTTAAAATAAAAGTTAATCCCTTTGTATATTCAAAATGATTTATCTTATTTTATATATGAAAGATATAGGATATATTATAAACATATGTATTTAGATATTATTTGACAATCCATCTTTAAGTATATTATATATTTTAAATATAAAATTTACCTTATATGTTGTATAGCTCAAGTAATCTAATAGCGTGTGAGTACTTAATGAAACATTGCTGTTATTTCTTAGCTTTGCATGAGCTTCCAAAAACCAGGGTAGGGCATGATAGTAATCTTCGATTTTGAATGCGTACATTCCTATTTCAAAGTAGTCGTCGGCTAAAGCAGAAAATTTAGCTCATGTAGAATAAATAAAAATAAAATATTATTAAAAAGTTTTGTTGCATTTTAATGTAGAACTTTTGTTTATTCTTGTTTTACTCTTGTATTTCAGAGACTTCAATTCAAACAACTCTGGATATCTATTTTAATAGTAAAATATGTAATTTGAATAGTTTAAGCTTGTTATTTGGCGATTTTTATTTTATTAAAAAATCGAAATTCTTATCTTATTAAATTTTATACAATAAATATCTTTATTTAAAATAATTAATTGTTTTGTTTAATTAAAATAATTAAATTAATAAAAAATATTATTTAAAAATATGAGATTACATTTTTAAATAAATTATAAAATAGTTAAATTATACTAAACATTAGTATACAAAAATTAATAGTTTGAGAACAGCATATCTTTAACATTTCGCTAAAAATTAGATTCATTATATTTATTTAGCTATTTATTTACTTGTTCATATATTTGTTTATCAATTCATTTATTTTCAAGATATTTTTATAGAGTAAGATTTCCGTAACTCTCACTTGCTAATTAGCGTTAAAGAAATAAAAATTTCTGAATTGAAATTTCCGTTACTTGCTGTAAAAACATCAGCAATTTGTAATTAGTTAAACAATCAGTCAATATAATCAATTTCAATATGCCTTATTCTAGATAATAATTCAATGTTTTAGTAGGTTAGAACTATTATATTCCAGCCATAAGTCATTAATGAGAGTTTTGTAATTATTTGCTAATTAAGCAATTAATTATGCAATCACTAATTAAGTAATTTCATAAGTAACTACCTGAAAGTAGGTACTTATATAATTATTATTTGAAGGAAAACGTTTTTGTAAAGACGTGAATAATTTTTTATCGAATGTTGTATATTGAATAATTTATAATTGCTCAATATTGAGTAATCAATATATTGTTGTTCATTAAACAATATACATTGTTAATTCAAACAATACTTAAAATAATTTCAAAAGAAATAATTATTTCAAAGACTTCAATATAATTGGTAGATTATACAAGGACTAAATGTAAAAAATGTAAATCATATTCTAAATGACCTCTTTGCTGTCTAATTCACTTCAAGGTTAATCGTCGCTTTATTTGAAAATAATTATTTATAAAATTTTATATAATTATTTATTTTTATAAAATACGTAACCTCAATTAGCTAATCAGATTTATATTTTGGGTTAATATAGAATAGCCTTCATTGAGATAAACAAACCCCAGGAAATTCATTGCCCTATTACCTGCATTCATTCAACATAACCATTCGATTTAATCACACAAGCATGTGTTTCAAGAGAATATTTCAATTATAGCGTTAATGTTATCGCGTTAATTATAGCTTTAATATTATTATCTAATTTAGTGTTTAATAATCCCGATATCCACACGATATTGGCGTTCATATTGTAAAACCACATATTAATGTTCAATATTAAACTAATAATAAACTACGAATAAAATAGTACCGTGCGAGCAACTATTTTGAATTAATAAAATGATTATTTTATTAATGATTTTATAACTGACTGATATTATAATTTATAATCATAATTTGAATGATTTAATTATACAGGGAACAAGTCATCTTGTTCCTTGTATAATTCTGCAACGGAAGAATTCTGCATCTTGTTCCCATCTAACTTGTCATCACGCGTTATGTAAAAATATAATTCTGCAACCGGAAGTTTCAACACTCATTGCGATATCGTCATTAGCGTATTCACAATTAAATCAGTTATATTATTTATGCACCTGTTGGCTCTTCGGACTTATACTCGCTTGTGTTTTGATGAAAAAATCGAGGCTCCCAGTTATAAGTATCCTGTAAACGAAATATACCCTCGATGACACCAGCATAATCTTCTTGACTTGGAAGTCGTCCATTCATATCTCCAATATCTAATTGGATTATAACGTAACATAATTGACAAGAATAAAATACAAACCGGAGTATTGAATAATATTTGGATAACGCTCCAAAATTTTTCTTGCCTCTAATAACTGCTTTATAATAAAAAATTGATTTATTGGATTGCCGGCATATTGCTCCTTACTCTTGTTTTTCAGAGATTTCATTTCAAACAACTCTGGAGATCTAAAATAAAAACGTTTTTTAATGTGGCAAATGCACAGAGACTGTGTGCTTACGTGCCCACAAAAGCGATACATATTGAGAACAATATTTACTCGTTTAGAAGCATAGAACGTAGTTGCTCTTTGAAAAAAGATAGTATGGATTACTTTCGGCCACTTAAAAGTGGCCGAAAGTAATCAGAAGGAGAATTATAATGGGAAAGGCGATAAGTTTGGCAAATAAAACAAAATCTTTGTTTTGTTTAAACTTGCTATTCGGCGATATATTCCAATAAAATAAAAATAAATTTCATTAATGAAATTTAAAGTGTATTAATTAGATTTGTATATTTAGTCGAGGTATATTATCTTTTAATAAATTACATACTATGAATCTATATTATATAATCTATATAATATAGATTATATAGATTATATAGATTATATATAATCAATATAATCTGTATTTTATATATTTTTTATATTATATTTTCTGTATATACAAAATATAAACTACATTATAGGTTTCTTATAGTTGACGGCCGTAACCAAAAATGTATACAATAATGATATTTGTAGTTAAATCAAAATAGTCACTTTTCATTTATATATGCAAATATGTACCATTTTGATATTAATTTTTAGGAATAAATATTTCATTCATCAAATTTAATTTAAGGAAATTAAGTATTTTAATTCAATAAAACTCAATATAAAAATTAATAAATCCAGGGAGGGCTTATTTGAAATTAATATTTGATTTTAAAAATAAGCTACAATCGTTATATTTGATCCTTATACATTTGCTTTAATGGCTTTGTAAAAATAAAAATTAAGCAGTAAATCCATTTTTAATACTGGTTTGTAATTTTTCCCCATGTAATATTGTTTAGCTTGAAATATAAATTCTTCAAGAATTATTTATTTAGTTAAAAATAAATTATTTAATTTATAATTATTTAGTTTATAATTTTATTTTAATTATTTAGTTAATTATTTAATTTATAATTTAAATTATTAAATTATTGATTAAATTATTTATTTTTCAGTTATTTATTATTTATATCTTGAAAACAGTATTTAAAAAGTAGATGATTACATAAGTTTCAAACTAATTATAACTAACTTTAATTTTTGATCTAATTTTAACGTATCTACTATGTAAATCACGTAGACAGTTTAAACTGTCTACATGATAACAAATAATTTAATATGATAACAAATTAGATATACTAACATATTAATATATATTATATATAAATTATAATTATATCTTATATTTAACTTATTTTAAATCTGAAACTTATAAACATTTTAATATGATAACATATTAGATATACTAACATATTAATATATATTATATATAAATTATAATTATATCTTATATTTAACTTATTTTAAATCTGAAACTTATAAACATTTTAATATGATAACATATTAGATATACTAACATATTAATATATATTATATATAAATTATAATTATATCTTATATTTAACTTATTTTAAATCTGAAACTTATAAACATTTTAATATGATAACATATTAGATATACTAACATATTGATATATATATATTATATATTAATTATAATTATATCTTATATTTAACTTATTTTATGTCTGAAGCTTATTTATAAACATTTTGTATATTAATTATAATATATAAATAACATATAACATTTAAAAATTTGTTATAGTAATTTGTGAAGATTCCGCAAGTCCAAAGTTTACGTGCTATAGAATTAATTTAAACTGCAAATCATAATGTTAAAATATAGATTAAAGATGGGCAAGCTTGAGCACTTTGGGGGCAATTTTTAGTCTTGTTCTGACTGAAGGGCCGAACTAATTTATAAAATGTAATAATTTTGTGATTAAGCAAAAACAGCTTTATAAAATATATAATTAATTGGGATATTTATTTTAAACTTGAACAACGAGATCATCATTTGATGATGATCATCACGAACAATCTTACCGAGTCTGCACCAACCAACAATATGTCTGACTGCTTGGTCGTGGATTATCACTCCAACAGTAAGTTGGAACAGTCTATTCCACAGTTACGTTTAAATGTCGATTCAATCAACCAAAACCGGGCAAATATTCGCCCTCGAGCAGTTATTGTAGCGAATGTAGAGGAGTCATCATCTGTTAATTGTCAGTATCGCATGAATGACGATATCGATGAGGTTCGTTACATTTTGTCATTGGTTTTATCGGGTTGCGATTAGAATGAAGTGAGCGCTTTGAGGGTTTTATCGCTATTTCGGCTTGGAAAGAGTGTACTGGGTAGCTTGAGACCTCGTTTGCTTAAGGTGATATTAAATACTCGTGAGTCAGCTAAATCACTCTTCAGACACGCATACCGTCTGCGTGGATCCGGCATTAGATTTTTACGGGACCTCGATCCTCAAGATAGAGAGAAACTCAAAGCTGCAAAACAAGAACTTCATAGGCGGACAGTAGCAGGCGAATCAAACCTGACTATTCAAAATTTTATGGTAATGCGGCGGCGTGTTCGGGTGCACTGGACGCCTCTTGTTCTTGCGCAGCAAGTAGACCCTGTCACCTTGCGTTGCGCCGCATTAAACTAGCTATCGGGCCAACAATAATGACGAGTTCACTCCATTTTCGTGATCGCCGTCATTCGGAAGATTTTCAATCTCGCAACACACCTATTTGTGATCAACAAGACTACCATATACCTAACTTGCGTCTCTTATATACAAATATACTTAGTATATCAACTAAGTTATCCGAACTTTCCTTTGTTGTCAAGCAAAAAATGCGGATATTGTAGCACTCACGGAAACCTGGCTTAATCCACAAATATGTGATGATGAAATTAGTCTAGATGGATACTCTCTTGTTCGTATGGATCGGTTATCTTCAAGAGGTGGTGGAGTCATCATCTTCGCGGGAGATTCGTGGTCGGTAAGACAAATCGATGCATGCGCTGACGAGGTGTCCCTAAATGAGTACATTTGGGTCAAACTAACAGCGACAGATAATCGTCATTTCATTGTGGGCTTATTCTATCGATCACCTCGTTCATCCACAGTGTCTATCTGTAACTCATTGCGAAAACATTTAAGAACTAAGTCATCGGCGATAGTTCTTGGTGATTTCAATATGCCCCACGTTGACTGGATAAACTTCGTGCCTCTACCTGGTTGTGACACTGAATCAGCAAATCTTCTCGACGCTATTAATGACTTGAACCTTAATCAGCTTATTCACGAATTCACAAGCGCTCGTGGACATAGTGCGTCTCTACTTGATATATGCCTATCGGTTGATGCCTCTATCATTGACCGGATTAATTATGATCCACCAATCAGTTCTAGTGACCATCGTATGATTGATATTGTAGTTTCGCTCAGATGCCCTCGTTCAATCAAAACAGTTCCACAAGTCAATCCAATGAAGGCTAACTTTCTCAGTATGGAACGTATACTCAGTACGGTAGCATGGCCCAATCCTTTTATCATTGGTACTAACCTTGCATGGAACCATCTCAAACGTATTCTGATTGAGTTATTGACATTCTTCTCACCAATTAAACATAAGAAAACGAGCATATGTATTCCAATTTGGTTTGACTCTGAAATTAAGCATGCAATCAGATCACGGGATATCTCATTTTCTGCGTACAAAGATGGTAGACTATCCTTTGATAAATACCGATTATTGAGAAACAAGGTAACTTATATTAAGAGACTGAAGAGGAAGAATTTCATTTCTAACATATGTCGGGCTGCATCCTCGAACCCTAAGCAGTTATTCAATCACCTACTGCGCCGTAATACTGCGTCAGATAAATTTTACAGCATTGTGAACAACGCGGGTGATTTAATTGTTGACCCTATCGAAGTTGCAGAGCTCTTTTCCGCTCATTTTGCAATTCAAGAAGCGAAGTTGGATTACGACTATTTGTCCCATTACACTCCCAGATTCATTCGATCATGTCTTAATGACATATTTATTAGCGAAGAGGACGTCCGTACAGAGCTACTCAAGCTTCCACGTACTCGCGTTTCCGGACCGGATGGCCTTCCATCTATACTTTTCCGCGAGCTGGCTACAGTGTTGACAAGTCCGCTATGTGCTATATTCCAGAGTTCTCTATACTCTGGAAGTTTACCGGATGACTGGAAAAGATCTATAATCTGCCCTGTGTTCAAAAAGGGTGATCGCAATCAGACTAACAATTATCGTCCATAAGTCTAACTTCTATTGCGTGCAAAGTAATGGAGAAGATTCTGCTTGGTACAGTAAGTTCACATCTAGAAGATAATAACATCTTTAACGATGCCCAGCACGGTTTCAGACCTCACCGTTCTACGGTAACTAACCTTGTATTCTCCCGGAATAGTTGGTCGAATGCGGTTCAAGTAGGAAGAGGAGTGGACACGCTCTTCTTCGATAGGGTCGTACACCGTATTCTTATCAATCAACTATCGCTATGTGGGATTGACGGTCGCGTTAAAACTTGGATTCAGTCATTCCTAACTGATCGTTACTTTGCCGTGCGCATCAAAGGTTGTATATCTAAGTGGTCAGCAATCACCTGTAGTGTACCACAAGGCTGCGTTCTGAGTCAAATGCTTTTCAATGTATATATTAATGATATGATTGATGTCATATCCAGTGAGTGCGCACTATATACCGATGATTTAGAGATTTGGCGTTCAATACGAAGCACGCACGATGTAATTGAGTTGCAACGCGACGTAGACTTAATTACCAAATGGTGTCGTGCAAGGAGATTGGTTTTGAATCCTAACAAGTGTAGTCATATGCATATAGGTCCCATAAAAATCGTAGGGACATATGCGATAGAAGATGTAATCGTCGCAAAGGTTTCATGTTTCAGTGATCTGGGCGTGAGCGTAAGTGAAGATATGAAGACACGAGTCCACGTTCAATATGTCGCATCCAAATGTCGACGTATGCTAGGTATGTTAAGACGCTCGTTTGGCCAACTCGATCTAGTTAGTTTTCGCATTGTCTACTCTGCCCTTATAAAATCGCACATGTTATACGCGTACCCTGCAATACACCCACAGCTCCGTGGCGAATTGGAAATATACGAACGGATATTACGACAAGCAACCCATCTTGTGTTCTCAGTGCGTGGTGTCAACTATACTCAGAGACTGGCATTATTGAATGTACACACTGTTGAACGTTCGCTGTCTGACACCGACCTAGTGTATGTATGGCGGTCACTATCTATACCTGGACATGTTTCGAAGTTTATGTTTACAATTCGTCCACCGGGTCGACTACGAGGCCACAGACTTATGATAAAGCGCAGGCTCCGTCCCAAAACAAATTGTGTTACGATAAGTGATCGCATTGCTGACCTGTGGAACAATCTTCATGCATCGACAATCGACAGCGGTTCCGTCCAGAAGTTCAAGGCAATTATTAAATCACGATAATGACAGTTTCACCTTTTATTTCTTTATTTTCTGTTTTTTTTTTATGTTTTGAGCTATGTGATCCAGCCAATTTGAGCTTATGCTCCTGGGCTGTTGTAACAATAATAATAATCAATATAATCGTTTATATTACTCAAGGTCTATATCATCGGGAGACATGATTAGTCGATCTATAAATACGAGCTCAAATTCTTGCGGAGGGCCTTAGCAGTCCCGTGGTTTGCTGGTTGTTCAATGTGATGTATACATTTTAATTAAAATAAATTAAAATTTGTTTGACTACAATGATTAAATTTTATGAAAATTTTGAAATTTTTTTAAAATTAGTTTGATATCAATTTTTTCAGCTTAATTTTAATTTATAGTAAAAATATATGTTAACGAAATATAGAAGCGAATTTAGATGCGAATTTAGATGCGAAATGTAGAAATGTATAATATTAATATTAAAATTAATTATAAATTTAATTTGTTTTAAATTAAAACATAGTTCTCTTACATGTCTAAATTGCCGATTGTGTTTTGTTCGTTTGATATATATTGCTTTAGAGCTTTGACAATATGACCGTTTAGATCAATTAGATTTTCTAGCTGCTTAAATGATGAAAAATGCTCACTGTTTATCGCATTTGCAAACGTCAGCACCAGTATAAGCAAATCCTTCATTGTTTTCATTCTGGGAATTTAAAAATATAAGATAGAGGTTTAAGAATTTTTCAACATTTTTGAATACAAACGCTTAATTGCAGTAATTTAGAGTAAAATAATAAAATTCAATAAATTCATGATTTATTTGATTTATAAATTCATTATTTTCATAAAAATTGCAATAAGGTAAAATAATAAAATTCAAAAAATAAATTCATGATTTATTTGATTTATAAATTCATTATTTAAACATTCATGTTTAAATAAATTATTTACAATAAATTGCCTTCTTCAAAAATTAAATAATTTCTTTAGCTTTAAGTAGCTTGATAGCGTGAATTTTGATGTTTCATTGAATTATTATGCTGATTGCAAGGTAACTTACAATCGAGATTAGTTGAATTTATCAAATTCAACAAATGTTGAATATGAGAATTAAAATTAAATGAAATTAAATGAAAATGTTCTGAATTTTCTAGCTAGATTTATCAAATTCAACTAGAGAATATGCCAATCTTGTGACAATGTTTCAATTATCAAATTCAATCAGTTTAGTGGTATCCTATTAATCAATTTATTAATGTCATTAAAAATTGAACGCCCGACAAAATGTAACATTCCGGCATTTGTATATTATCGTACACTAACAATTTCGCCAACATGATGTATATATAGACTGCCCCAGAAAATGTATGCAATGATTTACAATACTGAACAATATGTGCGAGTTTTATGATAAAGTGGCTTTTTGATATAAATTTATATAGGAAAACTAAGAAAAATAATTTCAAACAATCACGGCTTTATAAAGCTAGATATTCTCATTTATAAAATTATTATATAAGAAAATAACTATGATTTGTTCGATGTATTTGTTTTTACATCATTATTGAAATAAACATGAAATCTAAAACCGAATTTCATATGCGATTTACAGCATCTGAAATTCGGTTTTAATTGGTGAATCGCAGTAAATAGTAAATCCTATTTATAGGGTAAATTACGGGAATCTATCAGGATTCCACTAAATAGTAGGGGAATACCTTAATTTATTGTTATATTTGTTTTTAGTCTGTTTTATCGAATTTTAAATAAATTCATTTGATAATCGTATCTAACATGGTCATGTAAAATAATGACCATTGAATTAGTCTACTAAGCATTTTATTTCTCCGCGTGAAATATAAAAAGATTTTTTTTAATACAAGAAAATCTCATTTGATAATCGTATCGGATATGGTCCTATAAAATAATGACCGTGTATTAGTTCACAAACATTTCAGCCCAACACTACGATTTTTCTCAATTAAGTTCAAACAAACACAAAATTTAATCATAAATACGATTAAAGAAAATCAAAGGAACTTAAATCTACTGCTGAACTACCATTGCATCCTTTAAATTCATTCAAGAATAAATCGCCTAAAATAATCTTGTTCTTTATGAACTAACAACATTTTTGTCGTTACGTATTACATATGACGCACCGTCCTTTCTTCGTGTGTAGCGGTTCTTTGATGTAGCCCACAAACGTGGCATCACATCTGCTTCCGATTTAATAAAGATAACTACTGTTTTCTATGATTTTTATAACTATAGTTTTAGTTGAAGTATGAAAGATACATTTATTTTTGATGTACATCAGACTGTCAGATAAAATCTATTGTAGTATTTTATCAAGCCTAGGATATTTATACATTTCATAAAAATATAAAATAGTTTTTAAGGTATTTTATAAATAGATTTTAAAAAAATTATAAATAGATTTTAACATCAATATCTACAAAACAAATTCATTGAAAATATAACTTATAAGGATTGTCATTTATTCTAGATGAATTTCATAATGTACTTGGCATTAAATTAAAATTTTTCTTGTAAATGAAAAATTGAGTCGATAAAAATGTCTAGAATCGGTTATATTTACCGTAGGCAACTTTTTAGATATTTTCTTAAGCACCTAATCTTCTTTTGCAGCAGTAACAATTTTTCTTGATATACTTTCTATACTTCTTTCGCAAAATCAGAACAGCTATTTCTGAGAAACATTTCCTGATGTGTTTACTCTATATTGGCTTATCAGTCAGTTATGGAATAAATAGTTATTTCTGATCGAACAGAATATTTTCTGACTAGATGCGTAGGAAATGAAATGTATGAAGCAAGTGAAAATCGACTATTCTTAAGATAAAAATGCCTTAATTGTGCCAATAATAGAAACCTCACTAAAGTGTATTAAAAGTTGACAATAACCAGATTCAAATTTTTTCTACTAAGAAATAAGTTCTACTTTGAAATAATTATATACAGTACATGTTCTAAACCTACACGATACCTTTACTCTCAATAATATAGGTTTATTTCGATAAGATTAAAGGCAGTCAGAAATTTTTACCTTGTGTATTTAGTTAAGTTTAAGCAATCAGTTTTAAATCCATCATATTTAATATATAATTTAATCAAATTGATATAAATTGATTTAAATATATATTTAAAATCTTATTAAACTGATTTAAATTGATCTAAATTTGATATTTAAATTTATTAGATTAAGTCCGGAAAAATTAGTATATATATTTATAAATATATAAATATTTATTTAAATTAATGTAAATATTTTCATATTTTCAGTTTCAATTATATTTAATTAAGTAATCTTATTACATTTGGGTGAATTTATAGTAATTAATATATTTATGTATAAAATTATATAAAGATTAATATTATAATATTATATCATATTATTTTATATTATATTATTAAAGTAATTAAATATAGTAATATTTGAATTTAGAAAATCGTAAAAGTTGTTGTATTTATAATAAACTAATATAAAGTTATAACCAACTGAATGTTATGGTTGAGCGTCAAATACTATATCGCTTTTATATTTGTTTTTGATAAAAAGTATAAATGTTGCAAACACGGGGGAAAATTGTGAAACATTTTATTGTAATCCTAACAGCTTTTGCTTAAATATTTGAGATAATATATTAGGGTATTGGGATTATAAATCATAGCATAAAATCTAAAACTATTATATATTATAAATGATATATTATATATTATAATATCACATATATTTCTATAATACAAATTTAGATTAAATATTTATATCAAAGATTTATTTCTATAATCCAGATTGGGGGTCATCATGAGCAACTGCTGTGCTGCTAGGTTTCGGGATATATTCTTCATCTCAACCAAGTAAAAAGAAAATATAAATGAAAACAACATAAATCAAAATATCTTAATCTTTAGATTTTCTAGAATTCTTTAAGATATCTTTCTTTAAGATAGTTTTAAGAAACATAACAGATAGCTGGGAAATATAAATAAAAACAGCATAAATCAAAATCTCTCAATTTTCAGATTTTCTAGAGTTCTTTAAAATATCTTTCCTTAATATAGTTTTAAGAAACATAACAGATAGCTGGGAAACCAGCTATGCTGTCAGGTTTCGGCTCATATTCGTCGACCCAAAATAGCAGCGGGCCAAATACATGCTAATGACGTATTTCATCAGATGAAATTTGATTATCTGATATCTCATTATAATACAAAGTATATTATTTATTATTCATAAAAATTTTCTACATAATTTTTTTTTATTTTCTATAAGAATTATGGGTCATCAGGAAGAACTGCTATGTTATCACGTTTCGGCCCCTAACTCCTCTACCCAACATAGCAGTGGGGCCAAATACATGCTAATGATTTATTTCCACTGATAAAACTATCTAGTGTCTTATTCTAATACAAAGCATATTATTTATTATCCATCCATAAAAATTTGCCACTTAAAAGTTTAAATCTATTCTTTATATTATTGTGTTGATTTATATATTTTACTATTTTCTACTTGATGTTATTTTTATAGTAACCCAGTTTAAAATATTTGTCCATTAAATTATTTCAATGATTTTAAAGAAAGCCAAAATGAATGATAAGAATATATCGTATTAAATGATTTTTTAAGCAAACTATCGATTTATAAATGTATAACAATTTAAATATTAATTAACCAAATTGCAGTTTTTTTGTACCACCAAAAAGTATGCATAAAATATGTTAAAAATATGCATCTATTAAATTATTTAAATGATTATTAATAAAACTAATATCATAAATGTGATGGTTGAATATCGGTAGAACTTATTTAATTGTTAAATTTTAGTTAGATGTGCGTAGTAATTGTAATGACTCTATCTGCATTAATTAATTTTCTAATGATTCATGTATATTAGCTAAACACAAATAAGTATTAAGCGTAAAATTTCACATTTTTTAACAAATTTATTCTACAAGTATTGATACTAAATGGCTTCAAAAGAGTCGTGATCTGTCAATTAGTAATAATCACTGTAGGGATATAATTACATAAGCTGAAACAAAACATAATGCCTGAATGAAGTGTTCATGTCAGAAAAAGATAGGTGGTGAAAGACTCATAATTATTAAATGTTAAAATTTAAAAATATTCCTTTTTGTGCGTTCTAAAAATTCTTTCGTTGAATTAACACAAAATAGTGTTTTATAACAGTAAATCTTAATCTATTACATCAACTTATTCAAATCTGTACAAAACAAACTGAAATCTTATTTATTTTTTATATTTATCTCTTCCTGTGCGTTCTAAAATTTCTTTCGTTGAATTAACACAAAATAGTGTTTTATACCAGTAAATATTATTTATATTTTTAATATTTATCCCTTTTTGTGGAGTATAAAGCGCACTGAAACAACAATGACTTGTTGTATACATTTATTTAGAATATGAATCTAAGAATAATATTTAGCTGAATCGAATTAGTTATAATTAACTGACATTTTTTGATATTTTCTTGATGGTTTAATTTTTGTTAGATAGTCGCTATAGTTATTATAACATATATATGTATATCTTTTTCCGAATATAAGATTAATTAATTTTACTAACGCTTCTTTAATAATGCATCTTTTTGTAATGCATCTTTAATATCTGTAATCGGGATTTAGCATATTTACGGATATCTATTTCATTTAATAAAATGAATAAAAAAATTTAGAGTTATATACACATATATTATCAATATATCGATGCATATATTTCATATCTTTATATAATTTAGATTTTTAAACAGTTATGAAAAATTCATAACTGTTCAGTGGCCCCGTAATCAACGGATACGCATTTGTGCGTTATATAAAGAATAACTAAAAGGTCCACACGCAACAAGCCAGTAAAAACGCTTTCTGCACCTGAGTTTCATCTAGCATCGTGAGAAATTGCTGGTATCTTTATAGTTATCACAAAAGCAGTCGAAACGCACCCTAACCATTTCATCCGACTGACGATGACTGCTGGGTGGTTAAGAGTGTCTCGGAGTGATACATTAGACTGATGGAGCTTATGATCGAAGTCCAGTTCTTTAATAGAAAATATTGATTAAAAATCAATCGTAGCCAGTTTTGGCTGTTGACCACAGTTTGAAGCGATTTTTCCCAATAACAAATAAATAATATGTATATAAATATATCGAAACATATATTTCATATATTTATATTGTTTAGATTTAGTTTTTACACAGTTATGAACAAATTCATATTCTATAAAGCTTAAAAACAAGTCAGCTATAATTGGGCTACTATTACCTACCCATTGGAACACCTTTTACTTGTCTAAATATAGATGTCCCTTACTTTTAAATAATTTTGATTTATCAAAATATTAAACGCTTCTAATAATTCAATTTTATCCATATATTTATATTTATTTGATGGTTTAATTTTTGTTAGATAGGCGTTATAATTATTATAACATATATATGTATATCTTTTTCCGAATATAAGATTAATTAATTTTACTAACGCTTCTTTAATATCTACTAAATCTAGATTTGTATAAAGCGTACTAAAATCGTATGTATTTATATTTTGAAAATTTATTCCTTTTGTCTGTTCTAAAAATTCTTTTGTAGAATTAATACTGAAATAGTGTTTTATACCAGTATTAATTTCGATTACCTTGCAATATTTTTTGAAATGTGCTTTAATTACTTTAAGTATTTTATTCATATAAACAGAAAGTGGCTTTAATGTACATTTAAACGCACTACATATGAACCTAGGTTTTATTGGATTTTTATGTAATTTAAAAATTACAAATGTTTTACATAAATTGTTGGGTAGTATTTATGAATCTAGAACTACATATGAATTATTGGAATTTATTTTTTTATTTGGAATGAAAAAATGAATCATTTCATTTAAATGAATCTAATCATTAATTCATAAATCTTTTAAAATAGATTTTTTTATTCGTTTGATAAATTTTATTATTCGTTTGATCATTTTAATCAGATCATTTTGTGTATAGATATTCAAGCAGAGATCAATGGATTAGAAACTTGATTTGAATGATCTAAATCCAAACCGACTTTGGATATCCAAAGTAATTTGAAGTCTGTGTACATATGAACGTTTTTTATGTACAAAAACAGTATTGTTGCTTAATAAGACATAAAAAAATAAAAAATAGGCTGCTCTGTCTTGAAATCATAGAATAAATCATGATTATTCTTAATCATTCAGTTTAAAAGTTCAAATTTATAAAATCTTTTAAAATTTCACCAATTTAATTTTTTATCGAAATTGAAAAATATGGATAGGTCCTAAGAAAATAGTATAATTCACATCACAATTACAGGTCATACAGTTAGAAGAGAATCGCAAAAATGACAAAAACAAAACAAAACGCTTGTATTGATAGCTGATCGGAACGAAAAAATGCATTCTCTACTTAAATTTCAGTGATATAATTTCGACATGAAAATCTACTTAAATTCCTCAGTAGAAATACTTGCAAGATGATTGAACGCGTCCAGTTTCAGAAAACTTCGTCGTTGTTGATTTGATGATTGTAGATGGGAATTGTCGTGAAACCTTGTGTGATTATCGTTACATATTTGGCATCGTTTCTTACTACTTTTGTTATTATTTGATAGACAGAGTGATCTGTTTGGGGGAGGATGAATTCCTCCCCTGTTCATTATCGAAAATTGATCGCCGTTGTCTATTCCACTGCTGTTTGCACTATTCATCATCATTGTACAATAGAACATTGAACGTGGTTTTCTCTTTGATTTGGTGGATGAAAATGATCTTGTTCTGCTTACAACTGTTCCAGAGCATTTACGACGAGCATTAAAGTAGCAGTTATCATTAAATACAGCGCCACTTGAAGACGATGCATTGATTTCATTACTCGATAATTTTATCTTCTCTTCACCGTCTTTAGAAATGGCAATGGCCACCGGGAAGTTGTTGCTGTCGCTATTTTTGTCCGTACACGACCTTAGAATGATCGCCCGTTGTAGTTGTTGACTGTGGATTTGATATTGATCGTTTGTCCACAGTAAATTATTGATCACTGATATTGTGAATGATTTAAAGAAACCGACCTTTCCTATAAAGGAAAAGTCTGCTTCGGCCACAAAATACGTTTGATAACAAATTTTTGTATCTTTTTGTTGCTAGCTTTACAATCCTTTACCAAGTAAGTATCACTGAATCGTTCAAAATCTTACAAATCATGGTGGAATAGTCGAAATAGTTAGGACGCTTAATATAAACACAAAAATCAATACTTTTACAAGAATTTAAATTAAATTTTAGTAACTTAAAATTATTCGCTTACCAATCTTGGATATTTAAATTATTCGCTTATTCAAGTTTGGACAAACAGTTTACAACTAGCTGAACATGTCACATAGTGACTGAATACAGTATTGTTGACGTTTTAGCGTCGCTGATTTATAGACGAAAATATATTTCATTTATAAACTAACAAACTTCTGATGACGGGGTAAATTTTATTAATATATTCATCGGTGAATACAAATATCATGGCTACAACACACTAAAATTTTCTTTAATATACGGATTTCTTGATCAAATTTATGATCCAATTACTTAATACAGAAAAGCTCCTATTATTACTTAGGCAAGAAATACAGTAAAAAATTTAAATCAGTTTGCTAATCTATTTTGTAAAAATCAATGATTTGACAACCAAAATTAATTTCAATTTAATTTGTAAATTGATTAATTGTAATTCATCCTGTTCAAGAAAAATTTTTGCTAATAAATTAATAATAATTAATTAATTTTTGTTTACTACAAGACATTTATTTGTTGTAGAATAAACAACTGACATAACAAAGAATAAGAAATTATGCAAAATATGAAATTTTATACTAAATAACAGCAAATATCGCGGAAAAGCATAATCGTAATAACGCAAAATATCGGTAAAATGTTTTCAAAATGTAAATTCTTAAGTCATTAGTGTATTGCAATAAATTTAACTTTAATGAATCTTTTGAAATTTTTACGTTATACTCGACCTCAAATCAAGCATTTCTTTATTGATCAGAATTTTAAACGAATATTCGGTAATTGCCGCCACCGAATTTTAATATAAATATTTTGATATTTAATATATAAATTAAATATTTAATATGTAATTATATATTTAATATATTTAATATATAAATTGATATATGCATTAAAATATTTAATTAATATGTTTATTAAATATTTAGCATCTTTGTAACACTTTAATATTGTGCTTGATTCAAAAATCTAGAATATATCGTTAAAAACAAGATTTCCAATGTATGATTTAAAAACTTGTGTGTTTAACTAATGCTTATAAAACATTTGCATTTAACTTATTTACTAAAACACCGTTTATGAACACTGTTTTAAATATCGATTTTTATGAAACACATTGTTCGTTGCTTTTCTTAAATAAAAGTTGAATTAATCAAAAGCTTTTTAACTGAATTCAATTACCGTAGACTGTGCCTCGCCCACTAAATTAGAGAATTCAAAAGATTATAAGTCAAACAAAGCCAGTAATCGCTAATTTCGCAAACATTTCAATATACGAAATAGTAAAATTGGTAATCTTAATTAAATATATATTAAATTATTAAAACTAATATTTTATTATATAAAATATAACATCTTTAAATTGTAATAATATTAAGTTTTAATTATAAATATTTTGATATATGTAATAACTATATTATATAAAATATTATATAATATTATACTGTTATATTCATTCGAACCAAACGCGAAAGAAAACAGACAAAACAGTAAGACGATCCGTTTCGTCATCACGATGACTTACCAATGGCATATCCCTGTCATTGTTAGGTGCAGAGAAGGACTTGATCCAGAAGGGACAGGGATATGTCACTGATGAGTCATTGTGATGACGAAACGGTACGCGTGATTGTTTTGTCTGTTTTCTTTTGTGTTAAGCTTGAAAGAGTATAACAGAATGATTTAAGCGAAATGGTCTCACTATCTTGAAAAAATCATTATATTATATTAAATAATATAATATTAATTTAATATAATATTAAAAAATATAATACTATTTAATATTTTTATCATACCACATAGTTGTTTTATATTTAATTAATATGTTTATTAAATATTTAGCATCTTTGTAACACTTTAATATTGTACATGATTCAAAAATCTAGAATATATCGTTAAAAACAAGATTTCCAATGTATGATTTAAAAACTTGTGTGTTTAACTAATGCTTATAAAACATTTGCATTTAACTTATTTACTAAAACACCGTTTATGAACACTGTTTTAAATATCGATTTTTATAAAACACATTGTTTGTTGCTTTTCTTAAATACAAGTTGAATTAATCAAAAGCTTTTTAACTGAATTCAATAACCGTAGACTGTGCCTCGCCCACTAAATTAGAGAATTATAATATTAATATTAATATTAGAGAAGTATAATATTAATTTAATATAATATTAAATAATATAATACTATTTAATATTTTTATCATACCACATAGTTATTTAGTAAATGCTATCATAATAAACATAATATATTAGTTGTGGATTAACTGTTTTATGATGTAATGTAACATATTTATATTTTTTTAAATATTAATATAAACATATTGTATATAAATTTTTAGATTGAATTTACGAATTCAATCTAAAAAAGAAAGAGCTTGGTCAACTTTAAATCTTAATGCTATTTCATATAATTATGCAGGTTGGAGATTATACTTTATCTTTTTAAAAGGTGGAATAGAGTCTTCAATTTTAGTAAACATTCGAAGTTTACCTAATGCGAGTCCATGATATAGAAAAATTTTTTTATATCATGTAATCTTACATGCATCTACTTCAATCTTTAGCTTCATCAGGGAACCGCTATTATCTGATCGTAGAATTTGAAAAAATATAAAATTTCTTTAAGTTTTAGTGGACAAGACTTGTGTACATAAATCGTCATTAGGTTTCGATTATATTTTATTAATGTGATAATTTCATTAGATAATTTAATATTATAATTCGTTCATGATTTTTTTGATAATCGATAGGCCAAAGTATTTATTAGTCCACTATAATTTTATATAAATTAATTCAATCGTTATGCATTAAAAAAATGAACGTATGCACGAAAACTTGATTTATTATTGCGCATTATTGACAGATGTGTACGTTGTTTTTATTTATTAATGGCATTATATTTTTAACCAGGATCGCTGAGAAAAGGCAATATTTTAGAACAAGGATATTGCGAAATAATTTTTAAAACACAAATATTTATTATAAATAATAGGACTTGTTGTGTGCCGATCAGCTTTCCGTTCATCTTTCTAATTGCAGTCTTATTATACGATCATATTTATATAAAAGAATTTAAGCATTTTTATTTGCAATACGTAATTTATTAAAATTCGTAAAAGCATAAATGCAGTAAAGTTTGATGCATATCTGATCAAAAAACTGAAATGATATATTTTTTAATGAATTTCTCAAGAGAGGGTGATATCATTCCGCGTGATTTATGTTATCAATCATTTAATCCAGATGCAGAAGAAAAACGGTTACAGTAACAAGTACCGTTTCGTCATCATAATGACTGATCAGTGCCAGATCCATCCTACTGCTGGTTTAGGAGGAGGACTGGCAGACGGCACATACCCTAGTCATGTGTATGAAGTACCATAATGACTTTTGGTAACTTCACGAAACAGTATTTGTTACTGTTATCGATGTTTTTTCGTTTCTAGCTTAAATAATTGTAATATATTTTTTATTAATCAAAGCTTCTCCGCTTATAATCTGCACATTTGCATACAGTTTGTAATACGAGATTTAAAAGTTCCTTGTCAAACTACGCCGAAACTAGTTTTCATATTGTGTTTTCAAATTTAAAATTTCTACTCTATTAAATCCTTAATTTCATAATTCCGCAATTATTTATACTTTATAAACGATTATTTTGAAAAAGAATCGTTTTAACTTATGCATTCAAACTACAAGCGATGTAATTAAAAGATTATTGCGCTCCCCTTTTAGAAAAAAGCTCAAGCTTCATATGTTAGAAACGTTAAGCAAATTTGCTGTCTCTCGATTACCCAGCATAGTCCGTCTCGATTAAACTCTTCGGGGGTGAAAGACCCAGGGTGGTTCAGTCAAAGAGCGGCGTGGTGGAATGGCTGTGGGGCTCAGACCCCACCGGACCGGAGGCCGTATGATAAGTTGAAGACAATTAAATATACGGATGATGATTATAGATCTTGCCTGACTGTTTTTGTGTTTTGTTTCTGAACGTCTTCACTTATGTTACCTTAATTTTTAAGATAACCTTTAATTTAATTTAATTGATTCAATTGCGATGAACAGGTAAACTACAGAACCGATTTCTGCAGATGATTTAAATCAACGTTAGTTGTATATGTATAAGAAAACCTTTATTTATTTATGAATTTGCTAACGAACAGAAAAATCCAAATTGCACATTTGTATTTGATTGGTAAATATTTTTGTTCAGATTATTTTGCAGCCTTTGAATTTATTTTTAGTTAGCTATTTATTGAAGATAAATACTACGAAAAATAGGTTTGCAGTTTATGACATCTTCGGATATAAATTGTATGCTTTTCTTTGATGAAATAATAGAATTCTGATAAAATATATTATTTACGCAGCCCTTTGATCGAAATAGCATCTATATAAATTGCTATATTGCCATATAAATATATTAAAATATAGTTATAGACAAGTTTATATTAAATTATAGAATAAGTTAATAATAAAAAATTAAAATTTTAAATTAGATTATATTTTTGAAATATAAGTTATTCAAATATGGAAAGTTTATTACATTCTACACTGGAATATGACAAAGTTTATACTCATATCCGTTTAATAGAGTGGGAAATATACACAAACCAAGCTTTTAGTTAAATGTACGTTTAAATGGATATTGTACATTTGTTTAATAAAAGTACATTGTATTTATATTAATTTTATAAATATTAATAATTTGTTAAATAATAGTGTTTAAAAATAAGGAAAAATTAAATAGCAGCAGAGAACACAAGGATAAAAATAAATAACATTTTTAATGCTGATTTCTTCCGCAGAAATTGTAAAATCATAATAACATTTATAATCAAGATTTGATTTAGTGTTAAAGTGAACTTTCTTAAGGTTGGTGGACATTATAGGCACATAAAATTTATTGTAGAAAAAGTGTTAGCTATCAACGATAGCGTCATTATCAAGCATGCTTGATAATGACGCTATCGTTGATAGCTAGCACTTTTTCTACAATAAATTTATCGTGTCTATAATATCCATCAATCTCAAGAAAATAACATTTATATGATGACCCAATACTATATTGTATATATTTCTATACTAAAATAAACAAAATGTTATTCGTTTTGACTGGCTGAGTAGTAATATAAAGATTCGTTAACTGAATCACATAAAATTTCGTTTACAAATTATATTTATCAAAGATATTGCTGATTTGAACAGTAAAATTAAAGAAATAAACAGGTTCGAGTCCTAGTCCCTTAAGCTCGGCATTTATCACACCAACATATTGGTATACTCATCTATTTACCAGGTTTTGTCTAGTCATAATGTTATAAGGCGGTTTAATGTGGCGCGATCAACTCGCCACGCATGCATAACTCGCACCGCATCATCTACAATTTTCATTCGATTCGTATTTTCCGTATTTGTATTTTTATGGGAGTTGAATTACGATAACTTAGTCTTACGTGAGAGCTAACGGTTATATAGGGAGCTAACTTTGTTATTATTTATTCATTTTTCATATATTTTCTCTCAAGGACGTATTTCGTTTGAATACAATATTATCATGAGAAGAGGATTTGGAGGTTTATATTAAATGTCGGGCGAGGAGCATGCAACGCATGCAATGCCAGTGACATTGTACACGTAGGTATTCGGATTAAAATCAGATAACAATAATAAATACCGAAATAATTTCGGTATTTATTTGGTATTTCGGAATAAATACCGAAATCTCGACGAACAGCAATACTCGTTTACGCCAGTGGCTGTAGGGTCAAGAGCGACAGCGTTCCTGTAACAGATGGGTAATAAACTAAGGCTCACAACCTGAGAACCGCGCTCTTTTAACTGGATGATGCAGCGATTGAGCGTGGCGGTGCAACGGGGCAACGCCGACTTCTTCATTGACCGGTGACCCTTTAATTTCGAATTATCACTTTTGATTTTGTCTTACAAGATTAATTTGTTACAAAAAGGAATTATTTTTATATATTAATATAAAATAAATAATATATATACTATATAAGGTAATCTACAAATGTTAATTTAAAGAACATTTTAATTATTAAAAATAGCGAGTTTTAAGTGTAACAATTTCAATTTCATATGTTCAGCATAAATGTTACTATGTATTGATATCGGAACAAAATACTGATTTTTACCAAACAATATAACATCAAATACCTCTCATTTTATAAACTTTTTTAATTATCAACTTTTATTATATAAAAGTTGTTTCTTTTAAAATAATGGGAGGTAATAGTAGCCCAATTATAGCTGACTTGTTTTTAAGCTTTAGAGAATATGAATTTGTTCATATAAAACCAATATTGATAAAAAAGGTGCATATCTAGATATGAACATTAAATTAACATTAACTAAAACTACCATAAATTGTTTTCGTAAAGATGACATATTTAAATTTACAAGAAACATATTTTTGCATGAGCATTCATGCATACCATATAATATAAAATATAATACATTAAATAATGAAATTTTAAGAATTGCAACAATTTGTAACGATATTGGCTTTCTTCAAAATCATTTAAATAATTTAATAGATACATATTTTAAACTAGGTTACTATAAAAATAACATCAAGCAGAAAATAGTAAAATATATAAATCAACACAATAATATAAAGAATAAATTTAAACTCTTAAGTGGCAAATTTTTATGGATGGATAATAAATAATATACTTTGTATTAGAATAAGATACTAGATAGTTATTTCAGAGGAAATACACCAATAGCATGTATTTATTAATTCTTATTCTTATTTACTAATTCTTATTCTGATACAACGTCTGTTATTTATTAGGCAATTCATAAAAATGACGTTTATTTTAAATTTCAATTTATTATTTTAACTTGATGTATTATTTATTATTTATTATTTTTATTATTTAATTATTAAATTTTGATTTATTACTTTATTATTACTTTTTGATTTAGCAATATTTAGTTTAAATATTATTGTTTTGTTTATTTTATAATTATATTAAATACGTAGATTCAGTTGGCTGATTTGATTCAATAAAATGCAAATGAGTTTCAATTAAAAAATTTAATTTTAATGCACCGAGATGTCTACTACGATGAAGTGAACTGAATGAGCTCTGTACAACACAAGATCTAATTAGTCATTGATAAACTACATCGCATCGAATTGTGTACTGCACAAGATCTCGGCGCTCGACCTCATTGATCATTGATCAACACTGCTTTCAGCACATCGAATTCTTGTGTTCGATTTAGTTTACTGGGTGAACTCTGCAATATATGTTATTTAACCTTTAATAAACATTGCATTTGAACACATCAAATTGAGGACTTCGATATCAGAGGACTAAATGATCTCTACACGAAATATTATAGACCTTTGATCAACACTACAGTTTATCGTATCGTATTATGGATTACAATGTAACGGATTAAATAAATTCTGCTCTAGATCCCAATTAGCCTATGATCAACACGGTATTTAGAAGTATCGAATTGTGATATGCAATGCAGTTGACTGAATGAGCTCTGCACTATATATCATTTGACCATTATTCCACACCGCATTCTAACATATCGAATTTCGGATTTCAATGTAGTGGACTGAATTAGCTCTGCACTAGATATCATGAAACCTGTCACCAAAAAAATTGAATAGAATTGTGGGTTTCGATTACCTCTGATCAATTATTGGTGATCAACACCGTATTTTAAAGCATAGAATTGTGGATTTTGTTTTAGTGCACTGAATGATCTCTGAACTATAAGCAATAAAGTCGGATTAACACTGTATTTTAAGGCATCAAAGTGTGAATTAAATGCAGTCGACTGTATAAACTCTATACTAGACTCTATATTAAAACCTTTGATCAATATTGCATATTGACGCACCGGATTATAGATTACAGTGGATTGTACTGAATGAGAAGTGCACGATATCTCATATGCCATTTATAAAAACTGAATTTTAACGCATCGAATTATGGATTACAATGGAGTGTACTGAATGAAAAGCGCACTAGATATCATAGGCCATTGATAAAAACTGAATTTTAGCTCTGAACTAGATCTCATTGGCATTCAGTCAAAACTGTATTTAAACGCGTCAAATTGTGGGTGCAATTTAGTAGATCAGATGACCTTTACATTAGATTTCATTGAGATTTAATGAAAGCTAAATTTTAACGCGTTGAATTGTGGATTGCCGTAGTGAATTAGATGATCTTTGCGCTATATATTATTTGTCTTTGATTGTTTAATGCTCAACACTTAATTAAAAGTGTCGAAAAACTGGATGAGCTCTGTGTTGGAACTCAATGAGTAGGGCTGATTTAAATAAGTAAAGTAAGGCTCGATTGTGATCGCGTCTAACCGGATTAGATGAAACTGAACCAACATATTATTAAGACAGGCTGGAAACAGTAGATTATTATTGATTTTTTTTTCAATTTAAAGAATGAGAAAATTGAATGCACAAAATTGAATGTTAAACATATTGTTTTACATTTCGAATTTTATAATTAAAAGGTGTGAACAAAAGCGCGACAAATACCTTGATATCATTACATTTATGTTGACTGCTAATAGTCCAATGAAAACGATAGCGTTCGCTTGATATTGTTAAAGCTGTGATCTAGAAAGTTACTGCTGTTCTATCGTGGGTGCGCACTCCGAACTCTGTTTACATGTGATGCTCTACTGGCTAAAAGGTAGTATAATAAGTAGCAGTAATATAATTATAATCAGACACCCACGTCCGTTTGGACTCTTTTTCCATTAATTGTTTGCTAATAATATTCATTAATATTAAGGCGAAATTTAAAGAGACAGCTCGATAGACAATGGGTATACAGACAAGCGAATACTTTTTTACACGTCACACACGGATATAGAAGATGGATGAGTTTTCTACCTCTATTAAATACGTGTGATTTCCTAAAGACACTGTGATTTTGTGTAAAGGCGTTACCCTCACTTATAGCAGTGACCGATGACTCTAACTGATGTCGCTTATATTGCCCTCATTTTCTGTCTTGGATTTTGTCGCTTATAGCAGCATCGATTAGAGTCACTCACCTTTGAAGTGAGCATAGGGCAAATTAATAATATGGCATTAATCGATAACCTGCATTATCGATAACCTGCATTATCGATAACCTGCATTATCGATAACCTGCATTATCGATAACCTGCATTATCGATAACCTGCATTATCTCTATGTAAAAATCGATTTCGTTTCCTTATGTATTAATTACCCCTTTCAAATATTGTCATTATCGGAATTCCGTGTTTTATGTATTTTACCGAAATTTGTGTCTGATTTACTGCACTCAAGCGTTGAGATTCAGAAACCCAAGTCGGCGAGACCTTTCAAAACAAGCTTGGGCTTTAGCGGAGTAACGTTACAGAAATCTGCACAACAAGAAACTTACTGCAAATCACGAGCAATGCTGCTTTTAATGTAATGATTACTTTTTGAATGTAATCGTTACTGTTTCATAACAGAACCATTGCAAATAAAATAGAATTCAGTTAATCGGTGCGTGATATCAGCTTAAGCATCGGAATGACTGAGTTCGATTCTCATCTTTGCAATTTCTACCTAATAACTAATTTATTAGGAATAACTAGAGGGTTATTAGTTTTTTCTAATTGCTTATATATAAGCATATGCTAGTTGACATGTAATTGATAATTAGTCACACATATTCATTTCGAATATGTGTTAATTACCCCTTTCAAATATTATTAGCGAATACTTTTTTCGCTAATAATATCATCATCGTCGAATAATATCATCAAAAATCATCGTCGAATATTTAGTCACACATATTCGAAATGAATATGTGTGACTAAATATTCGACGATGATTTTTTGACTTTCTCAGTAATACAATGAAAATCTCAAGCACTTATAAAAAGCAAGATATTCGGTATTATTCAACAACTCTAGAAATTAAATACCCGCAGATTATCCGTAATCTTATTGAAGTGAAATTTATTGACTTTAAAATAAATAAAGTCGCATCATTAATCAACAATTAATTTTGTTGTGTTGAAAAGCAATATTCATCAAATGAAAATTTAACTTATTGTCGATATATCTACAGAACAAATATGCCATCATCAGGTGGCATATTTTAATTGCAATCAGTGGCTATATAATAAAAAGATTTCAACCAAATATTGAAATAAATTTAATTTTGCTTTGCTGAAAGTAAAATCAAAAAATCTTCGTCAATAAAAATAAAAATCGTAGACAATTAACCTTCGAGAATAAACCTTCGAAAAATCGGTAGGATTTTTCAGTCCTAGGTCCTCTGCTTTTCTCTCTTCTGCTTGGCGATCTCTCTCCGTTTGTCAAACCTTTCTACTTTAACGTCATGCAATACGCCGATGACATCATCATCTATGCTCATGCACCCGCACATCACATACACGATATCGGCATTTCTGCCTTTAACTGTATTTCTTCTATCTACGAACGTCTCTACAATCTACATCTCGTTCTAAATCCCGACATGTCCAAAATAATGTTGATCCTCCCCTGTAAATCAAACATATCTCCTTCCACTGTATCTTTTGCCTCATCGATCATTCCCGTAGTACACAATATCACTTTCTTAGGCTTCCATTTCGATGATCACCTTTCCCTTAAACCCTTCGTCCGTGACAAGGTCCGCTCGTCTAACTTAATTCTCCGTGACATCCGCCGTATCCACCTCCTTATCGACTTCCGTTCTGGTATGTCTCTTTCATAGCTTCTTTTCCCTAAAATCAATTACTGCATCAGCCTTTTCGTCAATTCTCCAAAATTCATCATCCTAACCCTACAACGCATCATTAACTTCGTCGTTCGATTGCTCTTACGTCTTTGTCGCGTTGACCACACATCCACATATATTGCCCAACTCTTCTGGCCCACCATCTACAGCTGCATCAACTCCGCCTTCTCGTAACTTTTCGTCTCATCTCTGTCGGCTCACCATCGTTCATCAACCTCCCTTTCTTAGATGACACTCGCCCCACTTCTCTATCACTGCATTCCCATAATTCTCTCTTACTCTACGTTCCCAATTACTCTAACAACTACGGTCTCCGATCCTTCCCAATAGCCGAACTCACTCGCCTGGAATCAGCTCCCACTCGACGTCCGCCGTGCTTCCTCCTTTATTATATTCCAATGCCGTCCCCGTACCCTCCTCCTCGAAACATGATATATATTTTTTAGATTTTTCGTTGTTGTTATCATGTAAGAGTGTGCATGCACGCATTTGTCACGTAAAAATAATTTTTAACGCAAATTGCGATTTTGATGTGTGCCTACAGCGATGCCAATATAGAATGCATTCTCGAGGTTCGAACCCCGCACACAATGTTTGCAATTCCGTATAAATTTTCGTATTCTGCAAAGGGCGAATTTCACGGCATCTTCATTTACAAATGTATTAGAATTTAACTCAAACGAAATTAAAAATTTGATTACACATCGAAACAGAATTCAGCTAAAATATCTTATTTTGTTAGATTTTTAAATTTAATGGAGCAAATTGAATGTTTCTTATTCAAAATAAAAGCCATTATTTCGTTATCTAACTGACAACATCTTTAGGATTTCGTAATAATTGTATTTATAACCTGCAAGTTGCGCTATTTATACAAATAGGAACAAAAATAAAAATCTAATAAAAGATTTGGAATAACGAAAGATGCATTATTTTATATTTCGTAAAATACGTTTCAAAGGAAAAAGTTAAAACGAAAAGAAAAAATGTTATTTATATTGCATTACCAGTAAATTATCTGAGAATAATTTATAAAGGTGCTGAAGCCTTTCGGCAGTCACCCAACAATACAAATTTGAACATTTAAGAAGAATATATACAATATATTACAATATATTGATTATATTACAATATTGTAATATGTTACAATATATTGATTATATTACAATATTGTAATATATTACAATATATTACAATATATTTCGTTGTATTTCATAAATCAAAAATATTGATTTAAGGTTTGTGTGATCATACAATTTCACTAATATCTACCTTTTTCAGTGGAATAATCAAAGTGATCGAGCATTTGAATACATTCGATAACTGCTGACATGAAAGCTTGTATCATTAACAGTAAATTATGCACGGCATAATATTAAATAATAAAAAGATTAAAAATAAATTAACCAATGATTAAAGTGTGTCCTTTATTTTCTTCTACCAACTAATGTTGGCTGAATCGTTCTAATGCATGAAATATCATTAGTTATTATAAAAAAGATTTATTATAAATTCTTATTTTTCAAAAAAGAAATATTTTAAAATCGTAAAGATATCATTATTAAACTGTTGGCAGTCACCCAACAATACAAATTTGAACATTTAAGAAGAATATATACAATATATTACAATATATTGATTATATTACAATATTGTAATATATTACAATATATTTCGTTATATTGGGAGCATCGTCACATGTTAATAAACCACCGAACTAACTTGTTGAATATTTCAAAAGATTAGGTTGAAAAGTAGATTATTGTATCAATCACAGTTCATGATATACTTCTATAAGTAAAATGAGATATTCAAAAACATTTAATTGTGTAAACCATAATATGTTATTATCCATCCTGTAATTATCCTGATATAAATCGATTTAAATCGATTTAAAACCTGATTTAAATCGTAAAGATATCATTATTAAACTGTAATAACAGCATACTTTGTACAGCATATATAAAACATATGAAGTGGAAGAATTCAAGGAAAAATATTTAGATGATTAAAGATCATTCTCGTATGAGATAAAATAAGTTCAATAAATTTTTCAATAAATTATATAATGATAAAAAGTTAAAGATATTTTAAAAATATCGTATTAGCTCGTGTTTTAATATAAATTTATAATTTATATATCTAATATTACTTAAAAAATATTAATGTTTAATAATATTTAATAATTAAATTAAATAGATTATTAAAAATAATCCCTGGATTAATTAAAAACTTTAATTTCCTGAATGTATGATCAAGGTGTCAAGTAATATCACTTCAACTTCTTGATTTCGTGATCAAGATGTCGACTATATAAGGCTCAATTGCTTGATATTGTAATCAAGCAATTCGACTACATATGCCATATCTGAGTTATCTTAGATTAGTTTGAGATTATTTATGATATCAATCATATAATCTTTTACGAGAATGTGATGTTTTTATTAAATAAACTTTTTAAAATGCATACGAAGATTTCGTTCATAGTTGTAAAAAATTAGCATTTAATTTAATGTAATATTTTATTTTATCATTCATTGATATCCGCTAATAAATGTTTGAGCTAACAAAGGTTCTAGGCTAATTATACAAATACGAACGCGTAATTTTCTTATACTTTTAAAAGATTATTTTAATATCTGAAAGAGATAAAGTTGAAATGAGCAAACAATTTAGTTAAACAATTTTACAATTTTTCGCTGATCATCATCAACATCATCAGGTAAACAGGATACATATCAATAAAATATTGATGATTAAAACATCAGATGGCTAGTGCCATCTGATGTTTCTACAAAGCTACAAAGCTACAGACGAGTGAGAATGATCCTCTCTTAATGTGAAAGTAATATATAATATTAATATTATATATTATATATTAATATATAATATTAATAGTAATATATAATATGTCACATAGTAGATAATACTGTTTATTTAAATTTAAAGTTAAAGTAGTAAATAATATTTATTATTTATTATATAATATAATACATATTATAATATGTTATTATATGAGGTATATAAACAATATAATATTATTATATAATATTATTCAAATGAAATCACTTAAAACGAACAACTCGCATTAATACTGAATAACTCATAGAACTAGACTCGGTAATATTTGTAGATAAAGCACACGCGTTTGATGTCAAATCGGAGGGATACATTATATTCGTCATAACACAATACGAGACAAAATCGCGTCATCACTCCAATAGGTCTGCAGCATTGTCGTTAAAGAGGCGACTTTCGTACCAATGCCAGCCTTTAGATACACTACTACAAATGTGAACAAATATGCACGATTGGACATGCAACGATGTTTTATAACATCGATTAAGCAGCCTTTTATGGACATATGGGTTCATGTCTGCTTGCTTCATCCTATTCATAACGGATGACCGATTCGCACATGATAGGAGAAAATGAGCAAGCGGATATATCCGTTATGATTTCACAGTGATCATCTCTATCAATAAGACGTTCACCCACTAAGAAACTGGGAAGACAAGGTAATCGTTAATGCTACGCGCAATGTCAACGTTTTAATCGACGAAAACTATAAAATTTCAAAATTTCCAAAATTCTTTATTCTAATGAGGACCATTTAATGGAACCTATACTTTGCCTTCATAATAAGTTATAATAAGGTATGTGCATACAAAATAATATTGATCGGTTACGGCATCAAAGAAAAAATGACTATGACTGGCACAACTTGTGTCTAAGACTATTTCAATCTGGTAAGGTAAGTGCAGCAGTGAAAGTCATAGAAGATAATTACGATGCTAATTTTTTGCACTCTTCCACAATTATCGATGGTATCTCGGTCAAACAAATTCTAGAATTGAAACATCCTGCGGGCGCTGAAATTGATGAGTCAGTAATACTTGACAGAGAATTATACGGCAGTGCAGAGTTTCATCACACTCTCTCTTTGAGTAGATTGACGGAAGGCTCAACCAATCTTGTGCAGCTCGGACTCGTGAAGCGGCTGGGCCGTCTGGGGTAGATGTTTCTGGATGGCAAGTATTTTTGAACGGCTTTGATAGAGATTTATTTCGTCTTGCTACGGCCCTCGCTTCCCTGATAAAAAGACTAGCGTGTGTTACAGTTCAGAGAGGCACCAAAAGTGCTTTAGTAGCGAGCAGGTTGATTGCCCTCAGTAAAAATCCGGGAGTCAGACCGATCGGTATTGGAGAAGTGTATCGGAGGATCATAGCGAAGGCAGTTTTGACGGGAATATCGCCCCAAATTAAGTCAGTCGCCGGAAGCACACAATTATGTGCAGGACAACAAGCAGGAATGGAATACATTGTTCGGACAGCAAGAGAAGCCCTACGTAGTGGGTTGGGAAAGTGCATCTTGACCATTGATGCGAGAAACGCGTTCAGTGTCATGAACCGCAAGCTCAGTTTGCACAGCATGGAAAAAATCTGTCCTTGTCTGTCAACTAAGGAATTGTTATGCGGAAAATCCAATACTGGATATGCTGTATGGATAATGATACAATACTGTACATTATACTGTATGGATAATGAGATAATGTATTATTTACTAATCCATCTAAGACTCTTCCATAGCCATTATGTCAATTGACACTAGTGTTCCACTGTAATGTTGATATCAGCTTCATTAGCTTTGATTATTTTGTTATATATTTCTTTTTACGGTAAATAATGTCAAAGATGTGATTTTGATAATTTCAAAGATGAATATGCAACATGGAAGTATTTTAAATTCGTGTTGGTGGTTTGTGTCTATCTCTCCGTGCTTTTGTATTGAATTTATAAACTTAATTAATTGTGAATTCATTCAAACTAAAACTTAATAAATTTTATAACAATTAAATGCTAATTTAATAAGTGATTTAGTGATATTAAGTAATTCTAACGGTTTCAATGTATAAATTGATACAACTTAAGGCAGGATATCGTTGTATTATAATTAATTTCTAAAAGTAAAATTTTAAATTTAAATGTATAATTTATTTTAAGTAAAATTAAAATTATATACAACATAACTATATTGTTTTCATTTGTAGTTTACCAAAATTATTTATAGAAAACCTATATTTTGCATACATAACAAATATAAAAAAATAAATATTTTATGTTTATATTTTTATATAAACATAAAAATATCCAAAATATGCAAATATACAAAATCTATTATTTACTAATCTAATCTAATAATCTCGCAAAGCCATTATGTTATTTGACACTATTGTTTTTTGGTAATCATTTTTTATTAAATAATATATTATATACACGTAAGGTTCCCTCAAATTGGCCACAAAAATAACAACCAACAGATAAGACAGGCTAATTAATGACAACGTTAATGTTTTTTGAGTTCTGTTTTATTATTTGTTTGAACAGCAGCAGTCTTTAGGGATATAATTCACGGCCTCAGGTTCAGTGGATATGATCCCCCGGCCGCACTAGCGCGCAGCCTTCCGACTGAACCATTCGGGTATTTCACTTCCAAAGTGTTCAGTCGAAACGGACTATGGTCGGTAATCGCGAGATGAGGAGCTTGAGAAACCTTAGTCTTTACGCTGGGGACGTCATCTAGAGAAGAAGACTAATTCTGAGATAGCCCAAGTACCTCAAAGGCACACTTGGGTTTTCCAATTTAATGACAGATGCTGAAGCCGTTTCAAGGCACACCTAGCTCTTTTCAGAATACGTTTGAGTGGTTGATTAGTCTCTTCAATTTTTTCTTGATGGCAGAGGCGCCATGAAAAACGACGAACTGCGATTTTGTTGAGTTGAGAATAAGATTGGAAGGGGGGAGATGGTCTTTTAATCTTAAAACAAAACTGCTGATGTCTGAGACCACATGTTTACACCTGCCTCCAGAGAACAGGGATGTGGTATCATCATATTATACCACGAGATGTTGTTCGCATTTAAATATTTTGAGAAGTTCAATGGAGGCAGCAAGATACAAGATTAAAGAAAGTAAGGATCCTTGAGGCACACCTGTAATAGGGTAGAACTGACGTGTATCAAGGTCATCTTCGTAGAAGAATCGTTCGGTATACAGCAATATCTCTCACGCAGGCAACCTGAGGTCCTAAGAGAAGAGATAACGAAAGGAATGGGAATACGGTCAAATGTAGCAGAGAAGTCGAGAAAAACAGCCACAGCAAGCTGATGACTGTTATTTCGACAGAACTGATGCAGTTCACCTATTGCTGAATGGACCCAGCGATCTTTGACGTACCATGAAAGCCTTGTGGGATTAACTTACGCCTGCATAGATGGTCGTGAATTTTACGAGCAAGCGCTTTTTCGTAAATAGAGATGTTAGCGTTTTGAATCGAAATAGGCCGCAGATCTTTAAGACATGAAATCGATATCTATTTGGTAAAAAATGCGTCCGCTGATATTGATGTCAGCAACATCTGACGAGGTGGCTAATAGCATTGTGATGGCGACCCCCTTTCTCTGACTGTCTGTTAAAAGCTGACATACATGAATGGAGAGTGGCGCGTTTGATGTGGAGGTGCCCTTAGACTGACCCCAGAAGTTAAGGATAGCTGTGACAGATAAGTCCCTACTCCTGAAGTCATCCCCAGACGGGATTGGTTGGAGAGATTGATTTGCTCCATAATTATGTAAAGCTAGTGACTCCTCCAAAACTTTGTCAAGGCATATACTACCGATCCAACCCAAGGCTCTATCCCTCCAACAGACAAACTTTTCATTTTTCAAAATCTTCCAAAAGGAAGACGGGTAAGGGCTAAGGCGAGCAATGCTCGCACTATCTATACTCAGCAGGAATCTATATCTAGAGCTGTTTGAAAGAAGGCTACTCTGATAAAATCAAAGTGTAACCTCCTTCTAAGCAACGTATCATCCTCTAACCGTCAGCGAATTAGGTCATGAGAGGTGGTCAACTGTTCACGCGACTGCTCAGTACAGATGGGTTTTAACAACCACATCCTATGTAGCAGTAGTACGTCGAGGAGCGAATTTGCTGTAGAGCAATGACAGGTGGGGATGGTTGTTTGTGAATAAGATAGTCGTTCCTGGCTATGCGGAGTGCTGCATTAATCCAACGACCAGTTTTGTCGTTAAAGTCACCAAGTAATATGTCATAGCCACTACCCAATATACGATCCAAGAGGTCACGGTTCTTGTGAATTTCTCCTGGCCGTTTTATAAATATTGGCTATGCTGATGCGTTTACCGTTCTTACGAAGTGATATAGATAATCCAGATAGGGCTGGACAAGAATAGTTAAGAAGGAGGGAAGATCTTAAGGAGCATTTAACTAAGGTTAAAATACCCTGAGATAAAGAGGAGTGAGGAGGGGTTATATGCGGAGTGACGTAGGTGTATATATGCTGAGGGATAAATCGAGTAATGTCCTGGGGGATAAGGATATACCGCGTTTTCTCAAGGACTATAACTTCTGCATTTTTACCAGATAGAAGGCTAAATGCTGAAGCACCTTCCAAATTCCACTGAAGGATATTCAGTGAAAAACGCTCTTGATTACTTCCCGTTGCGTAAGTGTTACCAGAGTGGGACGCCCTCCACTAGTAGCAACTAGAGGCGGAAAGGTCGCCTTTACCGCTTTCTGTCACGACAGATGGAGTAGCTTGTCTACGAAAATATATCTTCATCTCCATTGGAGGGGCTGCCGTTTCGCAGTCCTATCATTTTCGAAATAGCTTAAGATAGGATTGGGTTTTTATCGAGGCTCCACGACGCTTTTTGGACACGAGGGTTGTCTTAGTTGTAGTCGGAGACGTTGATGAAGACGGACTCTGTGCCGCAGAACCAATCTTTGCCGTTTATATGAGAATCAACTCCTCCAACTTCTTAACGGAGGCTTGATGCTTGTCATCAAATAATCTTATGATGTCCAGGTCAGACATTCTATTGTTGTTACTAAAAGCTTCGACGAAGTTAGACGGTATCGCCAGATCACCACAAAGCTTATTTTTGTAGTTTTTAAATCTACTGCATTTGCGTCACCACGCAGGGTGTCACTCCCCCGCAATTTGAACAATCGCATGAACAATCCAACAATTCGGGAGACTATCGCATTTACTAGTGTATTCGTTCTCCGAACCACATATCCCACATGGACGGGGCATAAGACATCTTGACCCCAATGCTCCCACTTATGGCAGTTGTTGCAATAGGGTAGGTTAGATGGTATATATCCACTAGCGTATACGAAAAGTTGTGCCCAAGGAAAGGGTTAAAGGTCGATTTCGCGAGGCATTCAGCAACATCTATAGAGGTGGAACAAAATGCCACTGGAATAGGCAGCCATTCATTCCCGTAATGAAGCGAATGTTGGCCAATTTGTACTGCTGTTCCAGAATCTGAATATCATCGGCCGACATAAGACGGTATATTAAAAATTTTTACAGACGCCTGGATAGACTTGAAAGAATTGTGCCAGAGTTGGGTAGGCTTTCATTGAAGAATTCCAAATATACAACAGCCAAGTCGGAGGTGCAAAAAGAGATCCGTACCTTTGCCTCAAAATATCTAATTGAATTAAAAATTACCCTTTGCTTATAGATCTCTGAAAACCTCCTTAAAATCTTGTTAAATATGTTTTGTCTTTCTATAGGTTCTAGAAATTTGATGCTCACTAAATTAGCCGATTTAAACACAGGACGAAGTTCTTTCTATTCTATTATAGTCAGCACATAAATCTCTAACAATTGTTCTACTGAGTGTGAGTTGTGCAATTGATATTACACTGGAGTTCTTTTGTGACATCAATTTTGATTTCTTACGAAATACGGCATTTATACAAAATGGTGTTGCTTGATAGACTGGACTTCGATTCACGACTTTCAGTCACCATGTCACTTCTAGACGACCACTTCAGCATCGAAATGATGAGTACCCGGCAACACTCATTAGTAGAATGAGGTACACATTGGTGCACTTGTTGGATCCTAAATGGATACGGCAGG